>APFE030112264.1:148473-168751 GCA_000404065.3 Pinus taeda
TAATTTTGTTTTACAAAATTTATGCCTAAGACACATATGGCCGCACGACCCTATCCAAAAATACATGCAAATGTCTAAGTAGACTAATAAAAGTGCACGTGATAACAAGCCACTGCACGAGCTATATTGCACAGTAGCCTACCAATATGACTAGGCACCCCGATAGTGTGTTGTTGAAGTCACTACGGAGCCAGGTTGATCATGGTCTCATTTATCCCATGAGTCAAACTCTCCATGTGATGCTCCACCTCAGTTAGGATCTTGGCTACATTTAGATATCGCAGTGCATCTCGTCCTACTACAACTACCTACATTGGTTCTAATAATTCTAGTGGTTTTTATACTTCATGATGGAGATATGAAGCACCTATCGTTTGAGCATGCCAAATATCTACATGAGAAATCAATATCTTAAGTCTTGAAAACATCAAAAAAAAAAAAAAAAAAAATTAACATTTTCAAAAAATCAAATGGTTGAAATATCTTACCTATAATATCCCGTTGCTCTCCTTTCAGGAATCACGAGCTTAGGGTCATCACAAAAATCTCATTGTGCATAGATAGTCATTGGTCATAATGAACTGTCTGCACAATGACCCAAAGAATGTTGGTGAGAATCTGATTGTGGATGGATCTTTATGTCAAGATAGATGATCAATCCACCCCATCATCCGTGGTACCCTTAGATCAACGGGCTCAAGAGTAATTTATTGAGGCTGAAGTAATGGAATCTATTCTAGGGAAAAAGAGACTAAAATGGAACTGTGCCCAAAGTTTTTCAACTTACCCTCTATTGCTTTAGTAAGTTTTTTTTTTCATATTGACCAATACCCCTTCACTCTAGTTGAAGACACTTGGCTCTAAGCACTCCACACCATACTACATGTATGATCTGCTCAACACATGTAGTGTTAAGGTACTCACCAATCTAGAAATAATGAACAAGATCATTATTAAGCGAAAAGTGGTTAGATATTTTACACTGATATTTCCATCTCTAGTCAGTTTAGATGGAGGTCTATTGTAAGTAATGATATATATTTTCATCATTTCTCCACCCCTTCTCGCAACTATGCAAGAGATGGGGGGGCCTCTCGTAGATAAACTAGTAAAAAAATATATGTCATCTATAGTCATACTGAGAATATGTTATCCAAACTAGAATGTTTGTGCTCGCACATCCCATGCATGAACATGATATTCTAGTAGCTCCATTGTTGACTCATATCAAGAATCCAGAAGAATTTCAACAACCCAAAATCCTTTATTTCCTGGATGGTAGAAGGATCATTAGCCGCATTCAAATCCTATTATTCATGTGCTCTTTATCTCCAAATAAAAGCCATTTTATGCTAATGAAGACTTGAAACGTCAAAGGGAGAATCATTAAGATCATTTCCATGCGACAAAACTCAGAAAATTGAGGGGAAACTAGCAAACACATTTTTGACTTGCACCCAACACACCCCAAATGAAGGATACATAGCATTGCACCCCTTCCCGTAGTGTATACGGACTTGCATTCAATGCAAATTTTGACTCCTTGGGCTTGTGTTGGTCCTAGGGTGAATTTTCAAACCCCAATGTCCTAAAAAAAAACCTAAAAATTATATAGTATCATAAAATGAAACCATGAATTGAAAGATAAATGTCTTATATCCTACTTGGAAGTGATGACACCTAAAATGATCCACCAGATTAAGTGCAGTCAACTACAAAAAAATGAGGTTAAAAACTGCTATGAACTCTCACTGTTGAGGGTAAATGTGTAATGGTAAATATGAACAGTCATTTTGGGTATTTATGCTTGCTTCTTCCATTATTTTATTCACATTTAATTTTTTTTACTTAGTAACAACCTATTTTTACCATGAAACAAGTATTTTGAATGCTTTTGCGATGTTATGAGTAGGTCGATAACTATTTGATGGATTTTGCCATGTTTTGAACAGATCATTTTTACCAATGAGTATACATTTATCACTTTTTTGGAATTATAAAACTTAAAAAAAGGGAACCCCTTGAGTCCTCTTTTATATCTTTTCAGACTCTAAAAATATGAAAAGATTGTCAAGCACTTGTCTTTTTGAACTCATAAAAATAAATGGAAAGGTGTCCACTCTGTATAATTTTAACCCTCTTCTAGACTGAGATAGACTAATACAAAAAAGGAATACCTTAATCAAACATGGCTAAGAGGTTCCCTTGGGCATTATTTTATACATTTTCGGACATAAGGGGCTATCTATGAAAAGGGACATTTGGAGTTTTCTTTTCCACCTCTTTTTCAAACTCTCTAAACACAAAAAAGATGTCAAGTTATACCTTTGTTGGACTCATTAAAGCATCAAACAATGATGGCATTTTCGTACATGATGGCACTGAACCACTCCTTTGGGTTTGTTAAATATTCTCAAAGGGATTCATCTAAAGGATGAACTTATAGATAAATCATATGTTATCCTCCTCAAGCTTGTTAAAAAATAAAGAGGTAATGACTAGTATGGTTGGGGAAACTGGAAAAACATGGTTCTCCATTTTTCTAATGATAGCAAGTCACTCTTAGACATGACACTCTTCCACTTTGTCTATGTGCTTGTTGGGTTGGGAAATCTACTTTTATTTTGGTTTATCATACCATTTCAAACCCTCTACTTTTGGTTTTGGGTCAATGCTGCCAACTCCATTAAGTGTATCTGATGTGTTCAAGAAAATTCATTCAGTTAATATATGCTACAATATGCTTAAGACTTCATTCCATGTTTTCCTTTCCTAATCTAGTTCCGTATGAACATCATTCAGATCATTCTGTCTCAAATGATGATACCTGTTTCAGTTTGTTGATGGAGGATACATCAAGGCACTGTTGCGACAGGTCACTTCCTATCGACATCATCTCATTATCCAGGAATTTGACTTAGGAACACTCCTTTAGTAACTTGGTGCTTGCATACATCAACGATAATTTTGCTTGCTCTTGGCGATAGGTTTACATTATTGGACTTCGAACAAAATATTTTATGTGGTATTCGACACCAACTCAATCATTCACACAATATAGATGGTATAAGAGTACCATGAGAACCATTAACATCATCAGTTGTTTCTCTCATGTTTGTTAACAACTTAGGTCATTGGAAAGTAACCAGATGGTGTCTACCATGTTTGACTACAATTCATTGATTCACATGGTTAGACTCATACATTGGTTGTTTGTGTGAATGAGATAGAAGACCCCAAATATTTTTTCATTCATCTGAGTTACGATTTCAGGAGTAATATAAGATCACGTTGTATGATGTCTATGATCATGTAGGAATTCATCTAGTCATGGGTCCACCATCATTCATTCGTAGACATGTCTTTTGATCATTGTACATGTAAATTTATCTTATGTGTTTAGTATATGCATGCCTACCTCAACAAAGATGTCAGGATATATATGTATTGTAACAGATAATGATATCACGGGTCTTTCTTGATCCAACATGTTAGAACGTAAATCACTTCAGTCATCAGCTATCATTTCTGACTTTTCACTTTATGGGGGATGTTTTTATAAGCCATTTTGTCACATATGGTAAATGGGCTTATTAACTGGATCAATGAACATCCTTTTACCCTTTTCATCACCCTTGCACAAATACCTAAGCATGGCTCTCCCCAATCCCTCAATTTATTCCCTTAAATGTTTAATTTCTATGATTTTAAGGACCAACACACCCTACATAACTGAGTAATTGCATTGCAGTGTAGTTTCTCCTTCTCTCGGGGTGTTATGCAGTGCACCCTACATGACTGTGGTGGTGCATTGATTCCAGAAATTTGGAAAAAATAAAAAATAAAAATTTGAAGCTTCCTCTCCCAGATGCTTCCAAAGGTTTTTTCAACCATTTACCTTGGATAAGCATTTCAATCCCATCTTAATCCACCTTGGAGAAATCACCATCTTATCCCTTGAGTTTATCCTCCCATCACTTTTGGATCTCAAGCCTAGATTGGTAAATGGATAAGAATTCATGAACTACCTCTCCTTCCTATATATTTACCTCATTCCATAAGCACCTGGTTGGTTGTTGTTGGCTTTTGGAGAGGGATTCTACCCTTATGATGTTGTTGTGAGATATATATTTCCATGCATTAGGGTGATTAGAGGTGCACTTTGTGACAAAGAAAAGGACAAGTAAACTTGGAGGAGATCTTCTACAATATCAACACCTATTTTTGGTTGTAACTTACTCCATTTTTATTAATGAAAAAAATTCTTTTTTTTTGATGTATTATCTTATGGTTTCATATATTTCAATACCAATTTGATGTATTGAATAAAGTGATTAGATGATGATACATATATTTCATGGATCATTTCCTTATGTTATTCGACTGTGTAGGTTGTAATAATAACATTTGGAGCTAGTATTGGAGCATTCAAGCCAAAGAAGGAGCAAAACATATGACAGATTCTAGGTAGAATTTATCTCGTTATCTATTTACAATAAAACATTGGTGCCTTTGTCTTTCTATTGTTCTAATTCAGTCCACTAGGCCTAGGGAAGATAATTCTATTTGCAGTCGTAGATTTTGCATAACACACTGTATATCATCCCCATTACCATTGAATGTTGTAGAATGTTGGATATTATCCCTATCACATCTGCAATTTTCGGAGGCTCTTAAATATTTGATGTTGGCATTATGTCAGCTTTATAACATGATTTGATGTGACTGTACACCGTGTTATGCTCCTATACGAATAGGTGTCATATTTCATGATTGGCATTGATGAGCCTTAAATATGTTCACACCTTTTTCTGGTTGCAAAGGTTTTCCATATTGTCAAAAAATCAAAAAGTTAAAAAATGTAAAGAGGGTATGCTCTAAAAGAAAAATGAAAGGGAAAAAGGAATGAAATGGTCAAATAAAGTGAAAGAAATGAACCCCAAACAATAGGCCAGGAAAGTGTGCAAGTCCAAAATGCCACTACTATTTTATTTTTTGCAATAATCTAATGGTATGCAACTTGTTGACTTATTCCACCATTGATGAAGGGCCAAACACCTGGATCCTAGCTACTTCATGTCTGAATTTATTTGTTTTAGTGATAGAGAATAAAATCTGTCCAAATTGTTTAATCTTGGCAGAAAGATAGATAGGTAGAGAAGAAAAGGAGCTCAACTATTAAACCTGAGCCCTTGGATGTTATAAGGGTAGATCTAGATAGGATTGCAATGAAAAGAAAAGAAGAGGATGAGGGGTTACCAGTCCAAGTGCAACCAAAGAAAAAGGAAGAAAAAATGCTAGGCAAAGTAAGCAGGGTAGGTAGATGGTGTAGCAGAAGCATTCTTGTGATTGATTTTGTTTCCAAAAGGTGTTAATCTCATCCCTATCACAATTGCATGAGAGGCATTCTAATCCAGCTCAAGTGAATTAGATTTCATAAGTAATTTCCCTTCATGTCTTTTTCCCAAATAATTTACTAATTTCCCCAAAGATATTAAGATCTGCTTAATATCACTAAGTTACTCATTCCATTTTGTCATTGCCTAAGGTAAATCCCCATTTTACTTAGGAGAAATGCATCAATATCATATAATCCCTCTTTCCCCTTTAAGCCTAAGTTTCCTAACATTAAACTTCGCGCTTTGAGTCATTTTTCATATTAACAATTAACTTTTATTATATAAATCCCTTGCAAAAATACCCTTCCCCGTTTTAATGTAAATATATAATATAACCCTCAAATATTAATATTCCACCCCTGGTTAAACTATAACCATAGCACTGTACAAATGAGGGATTAATGGTTCATTTGGAATTTATTAAAAAACCTCCCCGCGTGTAAAACCTTGGGATTCATTAACATGTGGTTAATTAATAACCTAACTTAATCACCTCGCAGACCAATAAAATTACCCCCGATACATTCTAAACATTGATTAATATATTACGCCCATGCTGTCAAGCCTTCACAATCTCCAACCTTCACCAGCCATCAGATCTTGGCCAGCTCATCCAACAGCCCACGATCATATCGCGACCCCCCCATCGGCCGCACATTAAGTCTTACGGAGCAGGCAATATTGCTCCCATACTATGGACACGCATCACTCTCCCACTGTGATCACTGCCTTCCCATCCAAAACCGCCTGACCCGAAAAGCTGTGTGGGAGGAAACTGCTTACCACCCCTCTACGTCACGACAAAACATCCAATCAAGCTGATGTCAGCCATGCAATAAATGCCAAATCCTCACTAAAGCCAAATTTTGTTAAAACCACAATAAAATGTCATTATCATTCATTTTTTCTGCGAACAATCATCCATGCAAAATACATCCAGTTGATTACAAATCACGTCCAGTCCACCACCCGGCCAACAAGCTCCAGCGTCGTCCTCTACATCTCGTCCTGCAACCTATGAACTACCCTGGTTTGCCTCTAAAAATAGGTATTTACCATAATTCACTTCCCGAATCGGTAATTTCATTTTTTCCTCTGTAAATTTTACCCAAAAGAGCTAAATTCAAGTAAAGTCACTCCGTAGCTCTCAGAGAAAGGCACCCAGGACTGTTGTTTTGCCCATTTTTCTACAGAAGCCCAACCTTCAGTTTGAAAACACAAGAACCAAACATGGAAGCTCCTCTAGCCCTGAACATTGCACCTCTCAATGCACCTCATAAAGACTTGGACTACTTACCCTTGGATGACAGAGATTTTCAAATAAAGGAGTTATTTGCTAACATGAACCATCTCCAGGCAGTTTGGAAAATTACGAATAGTTATCTAAGCAACTCTGATATTTATGGAATATGGGAATCTAATCTTCCCAGGTATTACCTTCCCTCAGTCAATGTGTTCCTAGATATTATCCATCATTGTTGTGCCAACTATGACCCTATTAGTAAAGTAGTTATAACCCCATACCAAACTGTCCTCTTTTACATAACTGTTGAATCCATCAATGAGATGTTACAGTTCAAACCCACTCAGCCTCTGGCTCCTCTTTCCATGGGATTTTTTCTTGAGCAAGGCTCTCAATTTCCCAATTCAGAGATAACCCATATTGCCCAAATGTTCATGAAACCAAATTGCTAGCCGTAAGGCCCACCTCCATATTTACACGTCTGGTTCACTAAAATAGGAAAACTCATAATTGATATGATATCCTTCATCTTGGGATTCAAAACCAGTGAATTTGTTGATGAGACCAGCTTAGTTCTGTTGCCAATGTTTACTCTAAGATAGCCCCCTGCTGTCAAGTATGACTATGCCACTTTCATTGCCAACAAGATCCATGACCAATTCATAAATCTGGATAGAAAAGGAGTCTTCAAGTACACCTCATTCATATACCACCTTCTACAATATTATCAACCAAACATCTTTTCAATTCCCATCAGGAAATTGGATTCAAAAGGAGAGCGAAGGTCTGTGATATTTTGGACCTCAGTCTTGCACAATGTCTGTGAATCGCCTTATAACTATTGTGAATTCATTGACCTGTTTGTACATCCAGCTACCACTCTATTGATAGGAGCCCCTCCTCCTAGACTCTCTGCTGATATAAAGAGGATTTTACAGCTCTCTAGACAGTACAAGATAGGTGACTGGTACTTGTACCAAAATCACACTGAAATCAGAATATATGGCTATGAATTGTGCCCTTTCAAGCTGCCCCAATATGTCCCTATGAGACTTTTTGCACTAGAGTATTTTAGGCAGCTTATCAATGCTAATTTAACCCACTTTTGTAGTGCAAAGAAAAAGGCTCAGTTGAGAATAAAAAACTAGCTAGGCCTTTTTGTCATCCATAAAAGGGAGGCATGGGAAGATGCTCAGAAGATATTAGGGGAACAAATGAAATTGAAGAAGAGCTTTTGGTGGGTGCCATATGACCCAAATAGCTTTATAAGTGACATAAAAGTAAGAAACATGTTATCAGTTTATGTACATCATAGGATCCCTGAAATTGAACAGTTTGCTAATCAGGATGACTGGGTAGAGGGTAAATTAGTAGAAAAAATTAGTGAGCAATAAAAGATGGAAAAAGCCATGAAAGACCTTGAAAAAACCCTTGACCTGGACTCTTTTGGACAGGTATCTTTGAAGCTACCTCAACAAATAGGATTTGGTACATCCTCTACTGGAACTTCTCAACAGCCTGTACAAGAAGCCAATACACCAGTTACAGGGTTTTCTAAGGGCAAGGAAGTGGAAAACACAGAGCATACAACAATGACAGATCATCAAGAGGAAACTCCTCCAGTCCAAACTAAGGCAGCAGAGGTTCCTACATTGCAGACTCCTCTAAATGAGGAAAAGGGAAAAAAGAGAGACAGGGAAGACCCTGCGCCCATTACTGGACCTGCAGAAAAATTGGGTACAAAGAGGCAAAGACTCAATCCTATGTCAGAAGAGGAAATATTTGAAGAAACAACGGAAAGTCTAAGAGGGGAAAAGATAGCCAGCCAGCAGACATCCCCAGTGGTGGAAACATCAACTAGCTCACACAAGCAGGAGCTAGAAGGGCAGCATAGTGTGGAAGTTTCATCCACTAGGCCACAAAACAAAGAGGACTCTGACATCAAAAGGACATTCATGGAGATAAAGGCTAGAAACAACCCACTGAGGCTACAAATTTACAACCAATATCTTAAGATGGGCCCCACAAACCAGCAAAGGTTGATGTCTGCCTATGACATTAAAGAGGGCAATATGACCATGAGTTATTTTAATCCCAAAGTGTAGCAACCACAATCAACAACTGATTACATTAGGACAAATCTGGAGTTCATAGCCAAGGACATTCATCCTATGGACCAGATTGAGCTGCATAAACAGACTAAAGTGATGGTATACTCCACACTAGCTGATAAAGCTATGTTAGCTCATAGATTGCAAAAATCCTTGGAGAACACCTCTGCTCAATTAGATTTAGAGAAATCCTCTTCTCTTGCTAACGACAACCAAATTAAATCTATGGAGGAAATTATCATTGAATTGGGACATGATCCCAAAGATGCTAAGGGCATAAAGGAATTAATGAAGAAGAAAGAGGAAGATATTACTGCCCTGAGGAAGCAACTTAAAGTCCCTCCTACCATGCATCTACAGACAGCGGAAGTTGTACAGCAGAAATCCGAAGAGGAAATGATGAAGTTGGTTATGAAGCTTAATGAAAGGTTAACTGATACAGAGCAGGCACTGGCGAATGATCTAAAACAAAAGCATGGAGATTCAACCTCCCAGCCCCTCTGAAGTAATCCCTGCAGTCACAACTACCCCCTCCACATTGGTAACAACATTGCCTCCCACTGTTCCAGCATCCACAACAGAGATAACTACAGGAACATCAGCAACAACAACAACAACAGCACCAGGCAGCAATACTGGCATGACCACAAAGGAATTGATAAAAGCCATGGAGGAATTAAAACTCCAGGTGTCTGAATTGAAACTGGTAAAGGAACAATTGGCAAAGGTAGAAAAAATTTATGACAAATCCAAGATGAATGTGGTAGAGAAAACAAGGGAGGTTAAAGCATTAGAGAACAAGGTGAGAGCTTTACAAAAGGATCTTTCTCTGGGTAAACCTCTGGCAGAAATCAAGGGTATTCTATGGCCCAACATCAATCAGTCCCTTAGTAGTGTGTGGAGATCTATCCAGGTTATTTATGAGCAAGTTGATTTAATAGGAGCTGCCCAAGTGGAGATTCAAAGGACAAGAGCTTTATTAGGGAAGATGACTCAATAAGAAAACCGGCTAATACATTTTTTGAACACCAAGACCAGCAAAGAACTGGAAGCAATCCAAATCACAGATAGAATAGGCACCATTCTGGAAATTAAGAGAGTTCTAACCAAGAGAACTCTGATGCAAAATTTGGAAAGGAGATGCCAAGACATGCAGGTGGAGATCAACTCTTTCACAGAAAGGTTCACAGTTTTGCATAAAAAAGGTTTACCAAGTCCTTTGGGAAGTAATGACCGCGTGATGAAACACATAGACTATACACATAAATTGAATAAATATTCTATTGATCAAACTAATTCATCAACAAGTACTTCAGGAGAGAAGGCAGTTCCATCTGGCCAAGCCCTCTATGACAACTTAGAAAATTTATTCTACATTGAGCATGAAGTGAAGCATTTTTTCGCCATCCCACCTAATTTCTTTAGATATACTGATACCAATGAAACTTTAAGAAAGCTGCAGAGACATAAACTACCAGAACCAGAGTGGTGGCAAGAGATGTTAGGAATCTTATGAACTTATCTTTGGTATCTTTGGTAAGATAAAATTTTGGGTCATCTACCATAAGTGAAGAACAGAAATGAATGAGGGTCAGATAGATAAAAGTGTATCAGATTAGAATTCAAATATCCAACCAAAAGGGAGCAACCGACACAACATCAGTTATGTTTTCCTTGTTATCGAGACTATTTGTCTCTATCTTTTGTAAAAAATGATGAATCATCACTAGATATTATCTCTGTGAGATATTGTGTGAGATATTTTGTGAGATATTTTGTATAAATACCCCCCTTAACGAAGTATATGGGGTTGGTTAACCATTCTTAGACTTTATTGTAATACTAAAATTTTGGAATAAAAAAAAAGCTTTTGGAATCAACTGTTGTTGGACATACTGGATGTGGAGTTGAAGCAGATGGACTTGTCACAGAATTCTTGAATCAACCAGTGGACCAATAAGTCCCCTATATCTTCTATTTTCTAGTTTTCTAGTTTCATTATATCACCTATGTTTCACAATCTAAATGGTAATGATCAAGATTAATTTAGAATTTGCTTGACTGCACTCTGTGTTTCATTCATTATCATTCTCTATGTTTTCTTCAAGATTAGCATAAACAGTGTAACTCTTAATTGCTCCTATTTCCTAATTCTATCATACTAATTATTCGCTAGGGAATTCTTAACTACTCCTTAGTAATAATCATCCATTTTCCTGTGTTAAATATGCTGAAGGATTCTTAACTGCCCTTCAAACAATTTAAGTCCATTACATCTTATACAAATCTTTGTTTGCTCCCTGTTTGACTACCTTTCTCTGTGAAACCATCGTCTGGTAAGTAACCATATCCATAAAGCCCTCCTCATTGCCCCAATTTGCCCAATGGACTAAACTTCTTAGATTCTCACCTCAGTTCTATTGAATCTCACCACCCAAAAATCAAACAAACCCCTAAACTTCATAACTAGCCTAATACCTTTCACAACAAAGTTAAATCATAAAGAGAGAGCCCTCTCTAGATGCAGATTGGCTAGAATCTGTGTCTAAAAGATCGATCTGTGGTTACCTCGGCCATATTCCCTTTCTTACAACTTTTGGGAACAACCTGAGTGATAACACACCGTATTGTATTAACATATGGTGAAGTACCCTATTGTAAACGGTATTGCAGAACACCATTGCACAATAATACTTAAGCCCACTTTACCAATCAAACTATAGAAAAATAATATTAAAAAAAATAAATTAATTTTTTATAAGGTCAACATTACAAACTCTTCTTTAATTTTTGGCCAAGGTTTAAGTTAATTGATAATCAAAAGAGTTTTTGATGCTTTGTACACCACTAATTGCAGGGATAGTAACAAAACAATTTATTTTATTTATAATTTTATCAAATAAATTTATTTTTCATAAATATATTAAAATAATATCTCTATAGCAAACAACAAACCTCATCTTCGCTGGAAGGTCATCATAACTGTCATTGGTACATCTTTATTCAAAGAGAATAATCACTCCACAAAAAGAAGAAATCATTTATACAAAATCTCAAGGAAATGAAAGATCTGATTTGTTTGAAATTTTCTTTAGAAATTGTAAAGATCTATTTTGTTTGAAATTTTCTTTATAAATTGTACCAACCAAGTGAAATACCAGGAGGTGGGATTTAGACCATTCCTTGGAATAACAAAGTGGGTAGATATGTGCATATACAAAATATTTACTTGCACATTGTCTTTGAAATTAGTTGAATCGCATATCATTGTGTACTCCTTGAGCACTGATTCTTTTTCAGTGCTAGTGGTGTTACTAAGAACATACGGTAAGAGAGGTCTATCCAAATTTTCCGTTTGTGGCTCTTGACATAGAAGGGATTCCTTCCATGTGAGACATGTAGATTGAACATCTTACATATTAAACATGTGGACCTCGAGTTGACATATGGCATTGATTAAGACTCTTATGTTATATGTGTTTGTTAAGGCAACAAAACAAGCTTTCTTGGTCCTAAGGAATAGTGATAAAGTCCTAATCCAATTTCAAATTGGAGTGATTGGCTCACTCTAAATATAATAATGAAGTTAAATGGCCACAATCATGATCTCTTTCGAAGGAAACCTCATCAATATCAAGTAATATGCATATGGATGAAAAGTAATTCCATGCAGATTGCAAATCATGTCCAATGAAAAATATTACCATGCACATTACAAATGCATCACCATGATGAATGTTTGCATGTTGGTCTAGTAATAAAGAAATTTCATGAATTGAAAAATGATATGACACCCTTGGTCGAGGACATAGTTGGTTTTCTTGCACTTAATTTCAAGAAAGGTTGTATGACTAATAAAAGAAAGTTCTGCACAACTTGATGGTAAAAAAAACTAGCTCCTAATAAATCAAAACAATTAAATAATGGTCAAATTAAAATTATTAAAATTAAACATTTGACACTGAAATTTACTACTTGTATAAAAATGTCCACCTAATTTGTGGAAAATGGCATTAACCCAATAAATCAATTTTAACTTTGCATTGTAACATTTTTCAATTTGTAAAATGTTTTATATCTTATTTACCATAATTGCTTTCTATAAAAGGGCTAATTTAACATATCTAAAAAACCTTAGAAGAGAAACAATATGCATATATACATTAGAAAGACAAAGGAGAAGTATAAATCTTGAAAGAGTAGAGTGTTATGTTGGAACTATTTTAGAAAAACACTATGAGATAAATAAAAAAAAAAAAAAAAAAAAAAAGGAAAAGTTGTTTTTAATCATCTAGAGCAAAGAAAATGTACTAGAAAGAAAATTTAAACATACAAGCCCAAGCTTCAACATTTTTAAACAAGATACATGTTCATTTCAAGTAAACACAATTTAACCATTACTATAATAAGAAGGTGAGACGAAAGTAATACACACACACACACACACACACACACACACACATATATATATCCAAGTGAAGAAATAAACCTACAGTTCTAGCCAAATGAATTGGTTGACCAAAGGACAATGACCTAAGACACAGAAATAAACCCTCTGAGTGAAGAAGAAACCCTCGTATAGAAAAAGAGTACAAAACACTATTAATACAGAACAAATTATTTACAAGGAAATGGGCATTTCCCTTAAATATTCTTAGTAGTAATTCCAGATATAAAGAAATATGTTTACTGTCATCCTAGGGCCTTAACTTAAAAAACCCTAACATTAAATCCAAGCTAACCTAGAGTAATCCATAAAGGCATGAGTCAAAAACTTCAACACCATTGGTGCATACATGTAAGCATGTGAGTAAAGTCATTATTTGGTCCAACTCTTTAAAGAAAATTCATCATGTGGGAAGTAAATTAACCTTAGCATGTTTCAAATAGTTATTTGTTGATAAGCGGACATGGTTACCATCAATATTGCACGGTAAAGGAGTAATTTAGTCCTCAAAATGACCAGCCATAAAAAAGAAAGTTAAAACCTTGAAAAGAAAACACTAGTGATTTTATTTTTCTTCTAAAATCACCATGAGAAATTTCACCAAGATTAACCACCTCGAGTGGCTAGAACTAAATAGAATTCCTTGTAGAAATTTGCCTCCATGACTAGAAAACCATTATAGAGGAGTTGAGGTACCTACAATAAACTGAGCATTAATTAGAGCGTAATTTGATGATAACATCAAGACAAAGTAAACTCCAAATTGAAGACAAAAAGAGAACAATAACTTCCTTGGAAAAATTACTAAGAAATTAAATGAATGTAGTTCCATAACCATGCATGTGATTATATCTAGATGTGGAATGGTTAATCTAGGTGAAGCCAACAAAATTTGATATTATTTTCTTCTGGTAATGAGGTAAAGATTCCTTGGTTTGCAATAAGCTTCTAAACGACATGAAAATATCAAATGTAATAGAAAAACATCTCAATGAGAATGCATGAGTGCAGTATGGTAAGGTAGTCACCCTAACACTCATCAAACGCACCATCACCATTGATCAACTAAGCATTGATCTCCACCATTGGAGTTATGTCTAGGGTTTTAGCCAAGATGTGTGGGTTCCTTGAGTTATGATGAATCAACCAAAACATTGCCCTTCTAGGTGGCATCTACCATGAGTGTAATTTGAACAATTATAAGCATACATATATAAAATAGACAAAATATGTTTAAAAGTGCTTGGGTGGATGCAAATGACCCAAGCAACCTTCATGATAACCCATATATATGTCTATATATATATATATATATATATATATATATATATATATATATATATCTATATATTGTGCTATTGATAAATGTATATCATTGGAACTTAAGGTTACATGCCATATTAATAATGCAAGTATATCTATAGAGATTGAGGGTGTAAGGTCTATACACATGAATATAACGCATACATGCATGTGTGCATGTGTGTGTTGAAGAAATAAAAAGATCATGCACATATATAAAGAATATTCATGAGCTTAATAGTTGCGGGAGATAGAAGCTCAAGTCTCAGTACACTAGCACATGGCATTGTTCCCAAATTAAAAAAAAAAAAAAGATATCAGAAGAAGATAAAATATCCTAAAAATAATTGGTTATGAATTTCGTGGGATCAGAATAGAAACATCAAATGTTACTTATACAATAGAATATAATAGAAACATATAATAGAGACAATTTTGTCCAAAGTACACCTTTCAATGTATAAAATTTTGCATATCTAGTATAAATGTGAATATACCCATTACAAAATATTTCTATGTTCGTGGATGGAACATGAAGAGGAGGAATAAAATAAGTCTATGAAGAAATGAGTGATACAAATAACCTAAACAATAAGAACAATAGTTCAATATATTAATGATTTTCAATATCATTGAATATTTTGAGTGTAAAATTGACAGACATTGTGTCAATATGGGCATATCATACCAACCATTATGATGATGGGTTACAAATAACTATAACAATTATTTATTGAAGCTTTGATTATCATGGGCTTTCATATTGTCTCATCATGTAATACCCTATTCATTTTTTCATATATAATAAAATATATTTTTTTATATTCTACTTTACAACATTGTAATTCTTATGTGGCAATGATGTGCATGTGATGATTTACTTTATTACAATGAATATAGCTATAATCAGTTAGTATATTTGTTAAACGATACAATTACATAATGGAAAATGATTTTATATTATTCCTAATAATTTAGTATTAAAATTAATATTATTATATTTAACTTTATGAAGAGGAAATTGTTTTTTATTTTATTTTATTCTTATTTTAATGATTTTGGACACTAGCATATTCAACTTATTAATATGCATAGAAAATTTAATGCATTAAACATTTATGTGAACATCTCATAAATTCATCCTTAAAATGACAATAACGACATTGTTCTTTTCAATCATACCATTACTATTACCCAAACTTCATGGTGAATAAAAATATATTAGTCTAGTTATCTCAACATCAAATGATGCCATAATGTTTCTTGCATACTTTTATCATAACCTTGGGCTTGCAATCCATGTTAGAAAAAGACATCAACAATTTTTTTTACTCTTCCAGTCGATATATCCATCACATAAAAGGAATTTATGATTGTTCATTAGTGTTATAACAATAGGGCCACTTCATAATCAAGATCACTAAATAATTTCCTAACTTTATTGTTCTTACCTCGCACCATGTTTATCAATGAATGGTAAAGAGTTGCTTTATTGTTCTACGTAAATATTTGAAAACCATATCCACTCTAAATCAATGTTATTTTTCTAGAATACTTGTGAGCCTTCAAATCCTTCTTAATGAATTTATGGGACCAAGTGAAAAATCATGATCTATATCAAGAATCTTAACATTTTACCATAGTGTAAAATTGAATTCCATATGTGGTGTTTTCCCTTTAGTGGATTTGTAGTATTGTCAATAGCTAATGTTTTTTCAAGAATCCAAAATTTTTGTGTCATTACTTTGTTTATACGTTCCTATCTCAATGGAATCTTTTTTTAAATGATACTTAGAGTCTATTTTCTTCAACCTAAAATGTCACTTGGGATTTCTCTTTAGTGTAGAAACACCTTAGTGCTCATAGTATAGAGTTATCATCCATTCATCAATTAAGGCTCCTTTTGTAATCATCACTACCACAAGGTTTTCCTTCCATAATCATGTACATGCATAATTATTATTTAATATTCTAACTAATATCTCTAACATTAAGGAGAAGTGTAGAGTTGGTCATCTACATTGTAACAACATTGACACTACAAAACTAAGATGGATAAAGAATTGAATTATAAAAAAATAATATGGAATTACCTTCCTTGTTATTTCTAAATACAAAAAGATCATCTTCAAAATTATTATCTATATATAAACTATATAATTTATCTTAATGTACATTTAGTTAGTGAAAAATATAGTTTATATTATATAATTTACACTCTTTTAATATTTTATGACTCGAAATGAAAAACATAATTTAAATTATGATGTAAAATTTGATTTTATTAATTTTATAAATATGTTTGTAAACCTATGTACTTTTAGATAGTGTTTCCATATCATTATTTTAATAATTTGTTTACTATTACTTTATTTTAAACACTTTTTTATAGTAAAATTATTTAAACCTTATAACATAAACTATAATTTATATTAAATCATTTACAAGCTTTTAATACTTTCATAATTTCAAATACAAATTATAACTAATAAAGTTGGAATTAAATTACTTAATTATATAATAAATAGTAAACTTATCTCCCTTAATATATTTCATTCATTATTTCATTTTATTTTTTAATCTTATCTTATTTCAAACCCTTATCATCCAATAAAAGTATTTAAACCTCACATCATGTCTAAGATTCCTCTTTAGTGTAATAACATCTTGATGATTATAATAATTTTTAAATAATTAAATATAATTCGCTTAACCTCTATTAATTCCATAATGTATTCTTGCATAATTATTTGATGAAATTTCACTTGAAATCCATGTTAGAGGAAGTCTTTAACCCTTATTATTATTCCTAATATTATAAGTCATTGTTATTCTTAATCAACATCAATAAGTCATTGTTATTTTTAATCAACATCACTAAATAATTGCAAAACTTTGTTTTTATCCCGTTTTTGTCTCCATGCATGCTAAATATTAACTAAATATTTACTTTCTTAGTTATTTGTACATATATGTAAATCATCTTAATCTAATCCAATATTGTTTCTTTATTATATTTCTAATTTCTGTGTTTTTAATGTATTTATAATTTTAAGAATCAATGATAAACATTTACTTTTTGAGTTATTGGTAGATATATATAAAACATCTTTAATCTAATCTAATATTGTTTTTTAAGAATATTTCTAATTTTAATGTATTCATAATTTTGAATAATTTATTGTCACTCTATTTCAAACCAACCATAAACTTGCACATCACATACTACCTTTAACACCTAACCGGTACCGTCTATTCTAACCCATAAGATAAATATCATTATTATTTAAATCCACAATTAATTTATTATATTAAATTATCATATAATTAACAAAAATTTAAATATATTAATCAAGAAAATTAAATTATAATAAAAATAAAAATTCTTATAAATAGTAAACTAAAATTAAATCACCAAAAAAAAAATGATTACTTAAATTAAAATTATAAAACATAACCACAATTATAATATTATCTTTAAAAAAATATAAATTAAAATAAATATATTATAAACAAAACAATTCACAAATGATAAATTGAAACTAATAACTCATTTTCTTCTTATATTTTTAAAATTTCATATCTAAATTTAATTAATAATATACTGAAATTCAATACTATAAACCTATGAAAGAGTTTATTATATTAATATTATATTTAATTAGGAAATATTAAAAATTATACTTAAGTAAATCATTTTGAATTTTTTTATATGACTAATATATTAAATATAAATTATAAGAAAAGTCATATATATTTAGAAAATTGTATTAAGTTTTAAAAATATATATTTATATATAGATATAATTAGGGTTTTAAGAAATAAATTTTTATATATATGTAAATATTATATTAGGGTTTTTTTATGGTTGAGGAACTGAGATGAGGATGTTTTTGAGGGAATACATGGGCACTTGTGGTAAGCACTTGGCTACAGGATGGCAAGTTAGCTTAATGGCCTTCCCATATTACCTTGAGTACCAGAGATAGTAAATACCGGTGTGGTAAACCTTATGTGACATTGGGTCTTCCAAAGTGTAATGAGTGCACTAACGTTATGGAGGGTGGCGGGGGTGTTCAATGGTCATTTTGCAGTGGAGAGAGTTTTGGAGCATGTATGTGGAGTGTAGGGATAAGAGGAGGGTGTTGTAGAGGTGCTCCGGGCTGACCGAAGGGTGGGCATTGTCATAGAAGGTTCCACCCCTCCTCGTGGGTGTGGGTAGCTATCAATTACCAAATTGGGCTTCGCAAGAGAAATTTGCAAGGAACATGGTGTATGTGTGTCTCACGGGCGTGGTTTGTTGTGGCTTCAGGTTTGTTTCGTGTTGATGCATTCTGGGCTAGTTGTGAATTTCCGTTTGGTGGAGTGGGATTATTGAAGTGCAACTCCCCAGCTAGTTCATAGGGTCCTCGGTTGCCAAGTGGTTCCATTGGTGAGCCTGTCATGGATTTTGGTTTGCTGGAACTGTGAAGGGTTGCTTTAGGGGGGTCTATAGTGCTGGTTCGAGGTGAGAAATGAATTTGTAAGCTGTGGGTGTCCGACACCAAAAGGAGAGGAGATTAAGCCGATGTTGGTGGCCTTGATCCCTACATGGATTGTTTATGAGCTACTGGAAAGGTGGTCTTCGTCTCACTTTGGTGGTGTTGGGGTTTCAAGCATGCAGTCGGTTCCTTGCTCAGGGCGGTCCTTAGCCTGAGTTTCGCCTAGTTTGGGTGGGCCAAGTGTGGCTAAGTCCGGGCTTCAGGTGGAGCTAGTGTTTGGCAATGGTGGAGGGAGTCCAGAAGGTATAAGTGCAAAGGGTTCGAGCCGTGCGGCTTTATGAGGGAGAGGTGGTGGTTAGTCGAGGCGTTCTAGATGCACATGGTTAGTAGCTCGAGGTCATAGATGTGGGGGCTTAGCCTAGAGTTGGCGACGCATTGCTCCACATGTTCTGCAAGGAGGGGGTTTACTTCATTGTGGTGGTTTCAAGTGTTGTGTGTTAGTGCATGAGGGTGGTTGTGATCAGTGACAAGGTTGTTGCATGGAACACTACCGAGATGTAGTTTGGTCAATTTTGGATTGTATGGAGAACTTAAAGCGAGTTAGAGAGGATGCACACGTCGAACTGATAGTAGCTCTGAACAAAATGCATTATTTCCAATGTCATACTTACGAGTGTGTTGTGGTTGTCTAGCCTGGCCAGACTTTGTTATTAGAGAAGTTCAGAGAAACTGGATGCCTAGATGGCACATTTCAAGGAACATGTACAATGCTCCTTTCATCCTCTGCCACCTTCTCGTACAACTCTGGAAAACCCAGCCTCCATAATCTTTGATGACTGGCATGGATACAGGTGTTTTATATGTTTAGTATGTTTACTAGGGCCCATGGCCTTTGAAATTGTGGACTATGTCTCTCTTTGTTTTTTTGTTTCATTGTCACATATTTTCTGGAGTAGCCAACAAACCTAGTCACGGTGAGACTACCTACATTTTTCCTCTGAGGTATTTCCATTTGAAACTATGAATAACAATTTGACCTGAAGAAAACAAAGTATTGTATTAGGGTTTTAAGAATTATATTTTTGTGTATAATGTCAACTTTAAATAAATATAAATAATAACTTAAATATATGTATTTTAAATTTTTATATGTTAAATATTTTAAACTTAATTTATATATGTATATATGATTTCAAACTCAATCATTTTAATTTCTATTTAATTATATAAATTTGAAACATCTTAATTATATTTTGTTACATTAATGAAACTCTAATTTTTTTTTATTTTTTTT
>APFE030112264.1:211630-235532 GCA_000404065.3 Pinus taeda
AAATAAATAAATATAAACTACCCTCGACTTATTCATTCCATTCCTTTCTTTACTCACTCGCTCATCGTAAGAGTGAGTTGAAACTTTAAAACAAAGTTTATAAGAGAACTTTGCTTAAATGACTTAAGGCATTCGGCGATGGGGGACATGAGGGTATCGGCCATCGGGTTCTTTTAAACTCTGGCATTGAAAAGCCCCGATGCGATGCCTTTTGACTTTGTTTATCGGCGATTGGAGGTATGGTGTGGTGTCGGGGATTTTAAACTTTGGCACATGAAAATTCCCGATGTGATGCATTGAATGCTTATGTTTATCGGCGCTCGGGGGTATGGTGTGTATCGGGATTTTTAAAATATGTTCAATAAAACTTCCGACCCGATCCCCCGATGCGATGAAAATTATTTTATTTTTATTTTTATTTATTTATATATTTTTTATTATTAAATTTTTAAATTAAATTAATATATATTATTTAATTAATTTAATTAATATTTAATATTATTTTTCTTATTCTGGTTTTATTCTAATGAAATTTAGTTAAGTTGTGAAATTATTGAAAATACAGCCACTTGAAAAATAAAGAATAAAAATAAACTACAGCCACTTGAATGTTATGGGTTTTCGAGATTAATAATTGATTTGGAAATTGGAGTGAATTTCTTAGATTCCGATGCTTAATAATTTGGCTGCATAACTAAAAATAAAAAAATGTTAGTAAACTCGCTATGGGTTAATATTTGAAATGAATGCATTATTGAACTAATTTATTTACAAAATGCAATATTGTACATTTTAAGCATTTTTGACTGAGGCTACATAAATAATCAGATTTTCAAAGGAGTGCCATTTTCAAACCATTTGACCAAATGAAGCGAAACAAGTGCCAATGGGAAGCTTATAAAAAATCGATTCTAACAAAGCAATCAAAACATGAATCCAAAGAAAACGAAAAATTAACAAAAACGTAGCGCAATAAAAAAAAATCAAAATGCTGTTTAGCGATTTTTTTTTATAGAAAGGGTCCCCATAATTTGAGTTGAGCAAATGAATAATGGGGGGGTTGTGTTTTCACCACAACATAGCCATTGGACTCCTAGTACAACATCAGCACCACCCATTGGAATGGAAAGCATTGGGCTATTCAATACATATTCTCCCATGGATAGGTTGATATTATGGCACTTTCTAGAGACATTTATGGTTCCTCCACTTGCAACCATCACTTGACACTCGGGTGTTGGATATAGAAATAAATTCAATTCCTTGGCTATCTTACAATGAAAAAATTTATGGGTACTACCCGAATCAATCAAAACTATTACCTTTTTATTCTTGATATGTCCTTCTATCTTCATAGTTTGATGAGTGGTAATTTCAGCCAATGCATTACAAGATATTGTTGGATTCATTTCTTCTTTATCTAGGGTTTGTTCTTGATGTATATCCTCTTCTTGTAACGTTTCTTGTTCATTTTCTTCCTCCTCTTCATAATCTATGTAAAATAATTTCTTCTCATCACACTTATGAAATTTAGTGTATTTTCTATCACAACTATAACAAAGCCCTTTTGCTCTTTTTTCTTCCAATTTTTTTGGTGGAAGGCTAGGTGCATCAACACTTCCATGTTTATAGTTTTGAGTGGTAGGCTTCCTTGTTTCCATAATTTTTCTTTCCATTTTTCTTGCCAACCCAAATGCCTTTTCTAATGAATCAAGTTCCTGAAGGGGAACCTCATGTTGGATGTTATCATTTAATTTCCCTATGAACACATCAATCCTATGCTCCTCTAGAATACCTTTCACCCTTATATTCGATTTTTGGAAGTCCTCAATGCTCTCCATCATTGAACACTTTTGTTTGAGATTTATCAATTGGATAAAAAAGGTGTTGCTTTTTGTATCCTCATAATGCGTTCTCATTTCTTCCATAAAAATTTCCCAAGTGACAATATGTTTACAAGAGCAAAGCCATTGATACCATACAAATTGATTTGGTTCCAAATATAAAGTTGCAATGCATACCTTTTGTGTGTTTTTCACATTATGGAGATCAAACTATTGCTCCATCTGTAGTATCCATGTTACGAGATCCTCGCCATCAAAATTCTTCATATTGATATTTGGAACATGGTGGGTCTTCAATACAGTGTTAGGGTTTATGAAATCATGATTAACATTTATTTTGATCTCATTATGGGTTTCCTTTACTACCCTTTCACCATTAGTAAGCATTTCCTGTAGCAACTTTGTCAAATTTGTCTTCAAAACTTCCATGTTTCCTTTAATTTTTTCTTCTATACCATCCACATTAGCTTCTACGCCATTCATCTTTGCTTCGAAACCTTTTTTTAAACCATCCATCTTAGCTTCTGTTACTTTTTGTGAGAGTGAATTTTGTTGCACTTGGTCTCATAATTTTGATATATCATGTTGCATTTCTTCCTCTTCTTCATGAGTCATGATAGAACTTTTGGGTTGCTTATTAGGTGTTTCCATTTTCTTTCTTCAAGGCATAAATTAAGGATAATTATGCTTCACTATGCCCTTTGAATTCCTTCAAACTAATCTTTTAAACCAAACTTATGTAAAAAATTTAGAAAACTACACACTTTTTTTCATTTTGTAGGAGCTCGATATTGAATTTGTCGTGTCTCTGTAATTTCACATCTCCAAGGTCGAAAATTTCATCATGTGGTATCCCTATGAGTTCTCTTTCCAACTTTGTAAGTCTGATAATATTGGATTCTTGAAGGGAGGTTTATGCCAAATGGCCTAATTATATAATAGTTTAGTAGAGAGAGCTTGTATGAAGTTCCACGTATCATTGTTTTGACCTTAGGATCTAAAAATGATAAAAAAAAAATTACAGCCTGTTCTTTTTCTATATATTTTTATGAAATTTCAATCTGATTCTCAGAGAGAAAGTTATGAAGATTTTCCTCAGGTCACTTGTTTTAGATAAAATTCGAGAGCCTACAAAAATGCTAACTTCCTTGGATCCTACCTCTGAAAATATAGTGATAAAAGATATAAATTCGGACATGAGGTTCACAGACGTTTCGGCTCAAATGGGTTCTAATTTCAGCTTCTAAGACTTTGTATGAAAAAATTTATAGCAACGATTACATGATGACCTGTTTAGAGCAACAAAACCATAGAATCTAAAGGCTTTGATACCAAATGTTATGGAACTAGCTCACAAAATAGAAGAAAAGATAGATCAAAGATTTCAAAATCAGTCTCTTCAAGGGGAAAACCTCCTTTACATTATGCAAATGAACAATTAATGGATGATACAATTGACAAGACCTCCTTTCTATATATATGAGTTTAAGGGGTCCCAATACAATCAGAGCCTACAATAACAATAATATTGTAGGGGCACAACAATAACATTAGTGAGCTTCTATGGGGCACAATAATAACAACATTGGGACCTTATGGGCACAATAATAAAATAAGGGGGTTGCACTAATAACAATAAGGGCTTAGACTAGTAGTATAGGGACCTAACACATTTAATATGTCCTACACTTACAAGCCTAGCCTTGAATTTCG
This sequence comes from Pinus taeda, assembly GCA_000404065.3. NCBI lineage: Eukaryota > Viridiplantae > Streptophyta > Pinopsida > Pinales > Pinaceae > Pinus > Pinus taeda. The sequence continues at coordinate 215,188 of APFE030112264.1, forward strand.
TGTGATGAGCTTTAACTATATATTCTGCCCCATCCTTTGTGAGGTGGTATTTATTTTCGTGCCGAAAGAAAAATGATTTCTTGTCATATAGCTACGGACATCTGAAGATAATTCGACAGATATCCAAAGGCACAACATCTAACTCTACCTGATCAACTAATTTTGAAGCAATAACAAATATGGCCCTACACTGCTTGGTTACTTGTCATTTTTCTTTATTGCTTACGCAACCAAGCGGGTATGGACTCAGATGAGGCTTAATTTTGAGGCATAAATTTTTCACTAAGTACTCTTAGATTAAATATGCTTGGGAACCTGAATCAAACAGAGTTGCCACCTTTGTGTGTTTTATAATAACACTGATGTGGAATAGTTTAGCTCTCTTCTTCTCATTACTTGTAGGCTCATTCAAATAACTAGTACTTGCAATTGAATCAGATTTTATTTTTTTTGTAAATTAGGCTACTTCTATTATTATACAAACGGTTAAAAAAACTTTACAATGAGGTAGGCCTCAAAATTCACCATACTGAGATGGATTTAGCACAGCTTGACACCTAAGTGTAAAACGACACTTGACACAGAACCTTGATGACTAAAGAACCGACAGATGTCACCGACCATAACTGAAAGACCAGCAGATTTGCCAAAAACCGTAACCAGCTGAGAGATAGACAAAATGACCCAAACATAACTGTCATTCCCAGAATTTTTCCTCAGAGTGATACAGATGACCATATTACAGCATGCGTAGGCGTGAATGAGAGCCGCTTTCGACCTGACCATAGCTAAGAAATGCTTAAGCTTTACAAAAAAGACTCCACAAAGAAGGCTGAGCAGTAAAATTACCAGACATACACCATCGAAACACTAGAACCACCAACTTGGGCCATGTCCATACTAGAACGCCCTGGAGGCCGACTCAAACATCCATAGAGGTGGAGGGCTGCTCCTCCACGATCTTGCATCCATATTGATCCGACGCACTTGAATCAGTGTATGGAGCGTCGTCCTTTGCCGGCTCGCTTGGACCCGCCACCACACCCGAGGTTTCCACAGGCTGAGCTCTTTGACAAAGGACTGGAGAAGGAGGCCTTTGTTCCTCAGGGTCTTCTGGCAGATCTACATTGACACATTTCTCAATTTGAAAAGAGACATAGTATGTTTCATTATCCAGTGAGCATGGGAAGCGAAATCGCGTCGAGGGATGCAAGCTGTGCGTGCATACAGCAGCACGAGCTCATCCTCTACCTCTTCCTCGGCCTCGCCTTGCACCCCGTGAATCAATTCCGTCTGAGGAAGATTCTGTGGAATGTGAAGAACACTGAGGATTGGCTCTTCCTCTGGCGCCTCCTCGAGACCCGCCCCTGCAGCTACTAAGGCGAAGCTATTCTCGTGGCATGCTGGAGTTAAATGAGAAGTAAAACTGGAGCGGAAATTGCACAGAGAGCTAAGTCTCCTCGAGTCCGAAGGCACCGGGAGCCAAGAACTCGAGCCCAAGGATGTGAAAACTTGCAGGAGCATGAAAGGCAGGATATACCTGACAGCGGGAACACAAAGGGGCGCAACAAGAATAAACACCGAAAGCCGACCATACAACATCACAGGAGCTTGAAGCTGACAGACTGTAAGTTCAAGGGGCTCAGAGGAAGAGACCAAGTCCTTCTGAGTTGAGGGCCGAGGTCTGAACCTCTAAGACCGCTTCCAAGACCCAAAAACCAAATGCGGACCACACAAACAATACCCCCCGAACCAGACAACAAACAGGACGAATTGCAAGAAGTGAATTACCATCATAGGCTTGCAGTTTATATACTGGAAAGCGGCGACCTAGCTATGAGTGAACCAACACAGAGCAGCTTCATACCAATTGCCGGAGGAGCCGAGCGTGGGCGAGCCATAGTGCGATGGGCGGCTAGATGCAGGGTTAATTTAATATCCGCCTTCAATGAATTTCTACGGGGGGTGGCAAGCCCATAAATAAATAGGACAGATGGCGGGACTAGGCTGCCACTTACCGAGTGGGAAGCCCGCCTCTGTACCACCCTCCTTAATGGACACCCGTAGCCGGGAATCAAAGATCCTGGAGCACCAAGGAGTGGCATCCTGTTGAAGTTGTATATCCCCTGCATCATGGAGAGTGCCTGAGTAAGGAGGACGTTGCAGGTCAACCCCTTGGTTGGCCAATCTATCTGCTACCCGGTTGGCCATTCGCCTTACATGCTTGAAAAGGATGCTATTAGGACGACAAAGCCTTTCTTCCAATGTTTTGAGCCTACTAAGTAGCCTCCAACTGGAGGTTATTTTGGCCACTGAGGTCCTTGCTTGAATTCTAGTAGCCGCATTGATAAGGATCAGGGAATCTCCCTCCACTTCCATCGGGTAGAAATTATGTTGATCAGCCAAGAAAATTCCTTTCCACATGCCTTCCAATTCCGCAACATTGTTGGTGTTTTTGCCTATCAAACCATTGTAGATTTGCTCAACTATTCCTCTTTCATTTCTGATTACGCCTCCATATCCTGTCGGGCCAGGATTTCCTTTGGCTACACCATCAAAATTCAATTTCAAAGATGAGCTAGCTGGGGGGGACCAATGTAAGGGGGAAATGGTCTTGGGAGTGGGTCTGGAATTGACAGGCAAGGAATAGGATATGTTAAGCTTCCATGAATTCCATATGAGCTGCTCTTGAGGGGAATTTGGCCAGTCAGTTTCTAGCCATGATCAGAGCGCCAACGTTTCTTGAAGGTTATGCTTTAGGAGGAGCCAGAGGATTTCTACAGGTCTTCTACTATTGTGGAAGACCCTGTTGTTCCGTTCCTTCCATAAAATCCAATAAAGAAACCCTGGAATGAGGTTCCATAAGGAATTCAGAATTGGGCTTTGATAAGGGTGCTTGGGCCAAGTTCTGAGAGTGTTAGCTAAGTCCCCTTGACGGTTCCCTATTCTGTTGGTGCAATGGTCCACTTTCTCCCAGAGCTGAGCAGCGAGAGGGCAAGTCTCCATGAGATGCAGGATGGTTTCTGAGTGGATAGTGCAGTTGGGGCATCTTGAGGGACCTATGAAGCCTCTTCTTTGTAGATTATCCCAAGTTAATATGCGTCTCTTGCTTAAGAGCCAGAGGAAGGTAGAGACCTTGGGGAATAATCTTGACTGCCACATGTGATTCCATAGCTGATCCTTATCTGTATGGCTATGATCATATCAAATTGTATAAGCCTCTTTGGTGGTGAAGATTCCTTTTGAAGTATAACCCCATCTCAGTTTGTCCTGCTGATTCAAAAGCTTGATTTTCCTTTGACTAAGCTCTTGATCTATGTCTTCATAAGTCTCTCCATGCCAATCTGTCTGCCAGGAGCGAGCGGGTTTCCATTGTTGGAAATCTTGAAGCGCTTGCTACTTCCAGAAATGAGCGACCTTAGTGAGATTGGAGTGCTGCATATGGTTCTACCAGAGAGGTTTGTGAAAGATCGAGGCCAGTTTTGGTAGCTGCTGCCATGAGTCCTCCTAGAACCTCGCCGAGTTCCCTGAGTGAATCTCCCAAAAGTTGTACTCTTGGATGAAGGCGCTATGAATTTTGGCTGAGTTCCATATCATGGAGCCTAAAATACTCGGACTAATTCTGATTAGCTCATCCCACTGGCTTTCGCACGCATATTTGGCTTGCCACAGCTTTGCCCATGGAATGTGTGGCTTCACTAACCAATTCCACCATATTTTCGCTCCCATTGTACAATTGCTTTGTATGGGGTCCCGTAGTCCTAGTCCTCCATTGGATTTCATTTGGCATACATCTGTCCACTTGACAAGAGCCCATTTCCTGTTGATTCCTGTGGATCCCCAGAGAAAACTCCTTTGAAGGTTACGAATGGCTTTGAGCACCCATTTAGGAGCCGCTAAGATAGAAAAGAGATACAGGGGCATAGCTTGGAGGACATATTTGATCAAAATGAGCCGACTAGCTCTGTTGAGTGATCGATAGGTCCAAGAGGAAAGTGTAGCTTCCAGTTTATCCAATAGCATACGCCAGGATGCATGCTTAAGGGCCGAAGCCATGAGAGGAGCTCCCAAATATTTGGAGGGCAACACAACAATAGAGAATCCCAGGATGTGAGCAATGTTTCGTTGGGTGGAAACAGGGGTATTGAAGAAGAATAGCTGGGATTTGGTGGCATTGATCGAGGTTTCGGAGGCTTCAGAGAAGAGCGAGAGTAGGGATTTAAAGGCTTTGGCTTCTTGAGAAGAAGGATGACAAAAGAGCATCATGTCGTCAATGAACTGTTGATGAGATAAGGGATGGAGACCATGGAGCGCTATGCCTTTGATCGCTTGAGAGGAAACAACACGGTGGAGGAGGTGACTGAGTCCTTCCACCATGAGAACAAAAATGAATGGGGAAAAGGGATCCTCTTGACGAATGCCTCTCGACGGACGGAAGGGCGGAGATGGAGAGCCATTGAGGAGAGCCGAGAAGCAGGGAGAAGTAATGAGGTTCATAATCCAGCGGGTCTAGGTGGCATTGAATCCGAAGGCTAACAACATTTGATTGATATAATCCCAACTGAGCTTGTTGAAAGCTTTGGAAAGATCTAGCTTCATAATCATTCCTGGTTTTTTTAGAATTTTTAAAGAGTGGATCACTTCGTTAGAAAGGATGATTCCATCCATAATCTGACGCCCCTCGACATACCTCGTTTGTTCCGGAAGGATGAGAAGAGGTAGAAGAGGTTTGAGCCTATTAGCCACTACTTTGGATATAAGCTTATAGATGACATTACAGAGGGAAATTGGCCTGAATTTGTCTGGCGTGTTTGATTCTTCGCCTTTGGGAACCAGAGCAATGAAGGTGGAATTTAGAGAGGGTAGGAGCCAGTGCATAGAACGAGATTCTTCCACTAATTCCCAAAATTCAGTGCTGATCAAATCCCATAATTCATGAAAGAAATTGGAGGTGAAACCATCAAGTCCAGGAGCCTTACCATCTTTTAGTTGAGCCATTGCTTCTTCTACTTCCTGCATGGAGACTTGTTTTAGGAGATTTTGATTTTGATATTCCGTGATTATCTTGGGGATGTGCTGCGTGATAGATCTTATTGTTGATGCTCTGCTCCCTGTTTGTTCTTTGAGGGATTCCTGGAAGTATTCTTTGAATTCCTTTTCAATATCTTCATGCTTTTCTAATCTTTCCCCTTGACTGTTATTAATGAAGGCTATGTTGTTACGAATTCGTTGTTGAATGGTGGATCGATGAAAGAGTTTTGTATTCTTTTCTCCTTCCTTTAGCCACCTTATTCTGTATTTTTGGTGCCAGAGGATTTCCTCTTGTAATCTTCTAGCTTCTAATTATGTCCAGAGGGAGTGCTCCTTATTCGCTAATTCTTCTGTTCGTCCCTCTAGTATAATGTTTTGCTGTAGAGAACACATGTTCTGCTCCAAATTTTTTCGAGTTTCCAAAATGTTACCAAATTGTGATTTGTTCCAGACCTTTAGCACTTGCTTGAGATTTCTGAGTTTTTGTTGAAATTGGAACTTTTTTGCCCCTGCTAGAGGAATGAAGGACTTCCATGCAGCTCGAACCGTTTCTTCGAAGTCTGGATGGGTGAACCAGAAGGTCTCGAAGCGGAATGGGTGATTGCATTGTTTACCTAGACGTGTCCATTGGAGCATGATGGGCCAATGATCAAAGCCTCCTTGAGGTAGAATGGAGGCGTGAAAATCTCCTCCCATATGAATGGCATTGTCTAAAATGAGAAAATGATCTAGCCTGGACGCAATGTTATGAACTCCCCTACGTTTATTTGTCCAGGTGTACGTGCCATTGGAGGTTTGTATATCTATGAGCTGATTATTTTGAATGAACTCTTTGAGTCCTATGCTTTCCTCTTCTAACCTCATGCACCCTCCCCTTTTTTTCCTTTAAATTTGTGATGATGTTGAAATCTCCCCCGCTGATCCAAAGAGGGTACTGTCTGGTAGAGTTGAGCGCTGTTAGTGCCTCTAGCACTTCTAATTTTTTATGTAAGTCTTGCGAAAAATAGGTGTTGGTAAGAAGACCATGCAGATCCGTCCCTATGAGATGAAATGTAGCTTGGATGAAATTATGAGTAGCATGCAAATCCTGAAGAGTGAGGATCTATGGATTCCAGACTATTGAGAGTCCCCCGGAGGCTCCTACCGCATCCACTGAAAAGGAGCGACTGCCATGCCATGCTTTGTTGAGGATCCTTTCAAGGGACGCAGTAGTACTTTTCGTTTCTTGTAGAAAAACAATGGCTGGTTTCTCTAACTGAATCATAGTTTTTAACATTCTGTGTTTTGAGGGGCTGTTGAGCCCTCGCATATTCCATGAGATGAGCTTCATGAGGAACAGTGGGGTTGGGGCTTGTAGAACTTCTTCAGCTTTGGGAATCTCCCTAATTCCATTAAGATTTCTCCTAGGATGATTGTTCTTTGCAGATTGGTTTTGTGCCCTCTTTTCTTTGTTTCCTTTAGGATATTGAATCAGAATTATTACTAATATAAAGAGTACTTTTTGTGCCCACAGCTGTGATCAATGTCCCATCACTAGAATTTGATCCAAGGTCCTGTTATGTTGTTACCACTGTCTTCTTATTTCCCTTTCCACTGAATCTCTTTGGTCTCAGCTTCGGATGTAGCTTCGAATAGTGGTCCTCATCATGAATGTCTCTCTTGTAATGGGTGCAAGATGGCATTGCTCCATCCCCTTTCTTGGTTGCGGTGGTATTCTTATCCTTCCCCTTTCCTTTCTTCTAGAATTTTCCATGTTGAGAGTTGAACGATGTTTTCTTGGCTTGATCATCTTTGTCATTCTTGCCTCGGCTTTCAAGATGAATCACCTTTACACTAGCCTCATCAATTAGTAGGCTCAAACAATAATAATGAGTTCCTTATGTAACTATGTAATGCACCAACATACTTAGTTATAGTCTCAGGAAAATATAATGAGCTGCCCAAATTCAATGCTTGTTTTTAAAATTATTCAATGAAGCTTTGCACATTTTGGCCTTTACCTTGTCTTAGATATTTCCATTCCATTAGTGCCCTTTGTTTATAACCCAAAGGGTAAAATCGGTTTTTCAATGAAGAAATAGAACTGGACCAAGAGGAAATAAGTTTACCTAACTTTTTGTTGCCCTTCTGCAACTTTCTCTCCCACCAAACGAGAGTAGTTCCACTCAGCCAAAGAGATGCTAACTGGACCTTTGCCTCATATTTGTTGATCTACTAAATCTAACATTAGACCTCTATTTTTCTTATCCAATTATTAAGTTTTTGTACACTACACTCTCCATTATACATGGGCAGGTCAAACTTTACATCTAACTTGAGGAATGGTTTCTTAGATGTATGTTTGGAATTGTGATTAGAGTGATGATAACTATCAGTTGAAGAAGAAGAGGAAGGAGGCTCTTCTCCACCACCTTCATGATTTTCTGATCCATTGTCATCAACATCCTTCTTCTCGTGCTCAAGTGCCTTCTCATACTCTAAAAACAGCTTGTCCACTTTCTCTGCCATATTGTAGAATACCTTATGGAAATTTTGTTGCTCTTGCCAATGAGCTTCTTCATTTTCCATGTTTCTTCTTTGTTGCGCATATCTTGTTCAGGATAAAAAGACTTAATCTTTCCTTCACCTTTTCGAAGCTTATTCCTAGTTAGCATATACTCGTGTAATTCACATCAACAAAGACTTCCTCTGATACCAAACTTTATCCAAGATATTTTACTTATAGATGCATTAGAATTACATGAAACGAAGCTTATTAACCATGGAACTTAAAAGAACATAAAATAATGAGGAAATAACTTGATAAGAAAGAAACCATGACAGAAATAGTTGATTACAGAGTTCATCTAATTTAGACTACGTGTCCAGGCCCTGCTTAATAGTGGGAAGGCCTTCTTTCATTAAGTGGCATAAAAAGAGATAAAAGTATAATAAACATTCAACAACATTCAATTACAATCCTTTTACCTCCAAGATTGAATATGGATGAATAATGGAGATACCAGCTATAGATAGTACCATTGAAATCCTGGCAAAAAATAGTGCAAAAACACCTTACAAACACCCAATTCGGATAATCAGGCTTTCTGCACCCTCTCGGAACATCCCTGCTACTCAAGGGGAGGTTCTGGCCCCTGCTGCGATGTCACGTTACTGTAGCATACAATGTTCTGAACTATCATCCATTCTCGTCCTTTTTCTTGTGCATAACGTCCCATATACATAGCTTGATCGATCGACTCTTCAATTTCGTGTAGTTCCAAACAGATGAAAAATTTTAGCAGGCAGGCATTCCAACAAAGATTCATGGGCCATGAATAGTACGCAAGTAACAAAACCTATTTAAACATAGAAAAAAAATTTTAACACCATTTTCACATGAATCAGTGTATCCCCTGAATCATGACAACTTTATTAACACTGATAACCCATCGGCACAAAGATCACAAATCACAACCAACGTTTCAATTGGCAGACAGACCCAAGCCTTTGCAACAAGTGCCCTGTGATAACAGTGGACCCAACAGGCTATTAAACACAATACATAATATATTGAGTCCAGAAGCCTCATCACAAATCACAATCGGAGGGAACTGAGGTGATACTTGTTATCAGGATATTGCGTTGTGCAATGTGCAATATGCGATATCGTAATCACAACCTAATCTTGTTGGGGTTGATTCTTTAAGAAATTCCCTTTACGATTGCGATGTGTGATTATCACATCATATCCTAACTCTGCCAGGGCTGATTCTGTAAAACTGATTCCCCTCTAATCTACGATTGTGATATCACAATCGCAACCTTGTAGTGTTGGGGCCAATTAATTAACCATGGACCTTTATGTTTTTCGGTCAGCAAAATGTGGGGCCAATGACGCCCTGCCACTTGGCACTTCCCCCATTCATTAAAGAATTCTTCCACATCATCTTCTCTTGCCACCTATCCAAGTCAAACCCAAATTTGACTTGCTCTAACATCTTCATATGAACTCAAATTCAAGTATCATTCGCATCATTGGAATCAGGATGACAAGCACTTCGATATGATGCTATGTTTGTCCATATTTTGCTACCTTGAGTTTTGAGCCTTCTTACCATGCCACTGATACTTTTTAGAGATCCACCTGTGTTGGCTTAAGGGGGCCTGACCTAGGTTCAGAATTGTTCGCACCAACCAACAAAACCCTAAGTGCTAGCCCTTATGGCAACAACTTGCATAGTGTAGGCTACTGTCTCACCTGAGGTAGTATTGGGGGATGCTAGAAACAAGTTTCTGCATCTAGGGAGATGTGATAAGTGGTTCTTTAGCTCTTATAGCTTAGATATTCCTTCGCATAGATCAATATCCTTCTATGGCCTGATACTGTAACTCGAATACAATAGCCTCTAGACCTTCGCAAAGGTCTATGACTAGTTTTATAGATCCTAAGAAAGCAGTTTATCTACTCTTGCGTGCTAATAAACAAACCTAGCTATGCCTTCACGCCGACCTATCCAATTCATAATAAATCATGACATAAAAAACCCTTATCTTCGTGAAAATAGGTAATTACTTAATTCATGCATAAATATTATAGATTCAACAGATTAACACATAATTTATATATTTTTCCATAGAAAACATATTATAAAGCGACATATCATAACATAAACATAACAGACAATAATACTCATATGCAAAGTATTTCCTCAGAATCAGTCTTTATTAAGCTTCAACGTTCATATTACAGACTCCTTTCCCTTGTGTACTCATCTACAGGGGTTCGCACACTCAACAATGGACGTACCAAGGCCTCCTACGTACTTATCTTCTAGATCCTTCCCCTTTCGCCTAAGTATAGTAAGCAGAGCCTTTCGACCTTAGTAGTTTCCCAAAACAATCTCTACCTCCTCTTCACTACTCCTTAGACTCGCTATGACTCAACTATATATAGTTTTCTTCAATACAATACCATGGTCTGCGGACCATGGGTGAGTCTCAAAACCAACATATTTACTTACTCAAACAAGGGGCTAAAATCCCTTTGACTCCTATCTACCTACACGCTCTTCATCCACATTTTGTAGAGAGTTTACATATTTTACAAAAACTTATTAAAACATTTGGTTAAATCACCCCAAGATTGACTCAAGGGATCCTATCCCAACAACTTAGATTAGTGGCTGACCTGATATTTTCATTCATTCATCCAATCACGATTGTAATTTGTCTACTATTGATCTTTCTAACCCACTAGTCTTTGTTGATCCATCTTCTGATGAATTGGAAACTCCTCAAGCTATCGAGGCACTTCAGCCTGAGATGATGGTTATGTCATGTTGTCATAGCCTTGATGTTAGTTCCACTTTTGATTAGAAATATGTTGAATCTTCCTAAGCTCCTCATCACTCTATTGTTTATTTTGAAATTCAATCTATTTCACATTTTTCGCACCCTCCAACAAAATCACATGATCTGTTGCTTATGCATTGGAGGAGTCATACAAAGCAAGCACTATTGTGAAATGGAAGTTTTATTATTTCCTTATGTTTGCTCATTTTTCAAGTTTGAAGGTGTGAGCATGTTTTTCTTCCACACACAATGTGACGGGACACCATCATATGTCCACAAAGTGCCTTTCATATGACTTTCATATTTAATTTTCTATGGACGCATTCAAGATTTGAACGATTTGGTTTATATTGTTGTATATTTCTTGCTTGGTTTGATAGCATATCTTTCTTGTAAATGATGTTGTTGCCTACATAGGTCAACTAATGCATCAGTGGTTGCATTAGAAATATCACTTCACATGAGTTGGCCTATGGTTTTCTTAGGTTAGGAGTTGGAGTAGTATTTTCTTCTTTTTTTGTTTCTTGATTTTCATATTTCTTTCTCTTTTTTTTACTTCTACCCTTTACTTATGTACTTTTTCACTCATAGGTTAGTTCCACATGAAACTGTGTTTGGATTCTTAGACAAGCAGGGTGAAATCAAAGAGAAACTTATACAACTATCAAAACTTGGTTATCTGTCTCTTCCCCCTCCTTATGAGAACCTTTAATTTCTTCTATTCGATGATACCCTAATGGAAAATATGTTCCTTTCAAAGTGAGTCATGGTGAAATCATGATGCTTTCACTCTTAACTAGTACCACCTACTCTAATAAGTTTTCTATATTCGGTTAACCCTTGTCAACTCAGTCAAGTAGAGTAAAGAGAGGGGGGAAACCTTAATAATTATGTCAGGGGTATATATAAATATCCTTCTCTGAAGGGAAAACCTCTTCTACTCTCAATAAGTTGGGATCTCTCTTCCACCTCATGAAATAAATAAGTGCCTATGTACAATTCTTTTAAAAATTAAAAATGAAAGAAAAAAATAAAGGGTGAAAGAAGAGAAAGGCTTCCTACTTAGAGAGGTGAAGAAAGTAACTCCTCCAGGGTATTGTCCAGGCTCAATGGTAGCAGATAAATGCTTGTGTTCCTGAAGTAAATCCACCATGGTACTGTCTAGGCCTACTGGGAGTGGAGAAACACCATAGGTAAAAGTAAAACTCTGACAGTATATATTACTTGTGCATTTATATACCCCTCATCCCCAATTGAAACAACTTAGTTTGACTTGGTTTGGTACATGTTCTATTGATAAAAAGAATGGTATGGGCTACATATTTAACTTAGTCTAGTGAAGAAGCTATGATAATTGAAGAACTAAAAAATACTTTCGGAAGAGTTAGAATCACTTTGCACAAGACAAGGTCCATACAGAGAGCTGGAGTTCTACTAGTGTGTCGTCAATGTTGTAATGGCTACAACCACCCTCCAAAATTTTTCGCATGCTTCATTTTTGATCATCGCTTCTAAATCACAATAGCTCATTTTGCACTGATCTAGATACTTGTGCTTTGCTTGAGCCTCATCATTTGCATCTTGGGTTGTGTTTGCTTACTTGGTTTACTATCTAACCCACAAGCCAATATCTTGACTTCATTTCCATCTAGTTTTGAGCTTGCCTTATAGAACTACATAATCCTTAAGCGAAAACAACCTTGCTCTTAGGAATTGCGCAGTTCAAGATGATAGTGAGCCTTGAGCTCAAGAATTGCACAGTGTTAGTTGACAGCCAGTCTTCAACTTGAAAATTTCACAGAGCATGAGAGGCAAGCCAGAAATTGTGCAGAAGCATTTTGCTCAAAATATACTTAGTACATGAGCCAAAGAGTTGCCTAGTTCATCCTACAACTATGCAATCTCTCCAAGCAATGCATGGAAGCTTTTCCAAAAAAAAAAAAAAAAAAGCGAAAAGTGAAAAAAACATCCCTCAAAAATAGGGATCTTTTTTTAGCACTCTGAAAGAGGAACTTGAGTTATTTTGGAAACTACCACCAAGGGTCACCTTTTCCTTGATTTTTGGCCTTCGCATCATAAAACACAAATTGGCCAAATATATTTAATCGATGCTTCCAAAGCTCATTTTCACATTTGATCTTGGAACTTTGGCATTTTCGAGGAGATCAAGGAACCTTTGTTGCGAATGTTGTCACTTTTCTGGGTAAGTTTTTATTTTCTAGTCTTTTAGCACTTTTTCTGTCGCTTTTCCTTGTTTAGCTTATGAGAGAGTTGTTTCACTTTTTTTTAATGAATGATGGAATTTTAACTTATTTTTTCTTCTAGAAGTGTTCTTTCAATTTTTAGATTTCCTTTCCCAAGTCTCGCATGCATTTTCCTGTTTTTGCTCTAACATCGCCATTGTGACGACTCCCTTCACATGTTTCATTTCCTTTAGTTTGATTGATTCTTGCACTTGTTTCACTCACAAGCATCATCACTCAGTCATATTTTCACTTAGCATCACATCATCCTTAAGATTCTATTGATTTTAGACTCCCCTAGGGAAAATTTGGGCTCCCCTTGCCCAGATCTTATATTTCCTTGCATGCACTGTACATTCTAGAAGCTCAAGACCATTGCCTTGGCTTCTGGAACTTCACAGAGGCTTCCCTGGCCTAGCTCCAACTACTCACTACACAATTCCCGGAGCAAACCTCCCAGCTTGGCCAATGAGACTGCGCAATGTGCAATCTCTCCTAGGCTATGCCTAGATTGAACTTCGTATTGTGCAGTTCTAGGTAGGAAGCCTCCCCACTGATTATTGGGACTATGCAATGCGGAGTTCCAATAGGAACCCAGTGACCTCTATGAACCAGAATTGTGTAGTCTACCCAATGATGAGCCCAGTTTGTTGCTTGGTATAGCTTTGAAGTTACTTTTGGTTTTAATCTAACAATTTCCTTCCATGAGTGTTCTCTTTGTCTCTAGGTACAAAAATTGTTGAGCATCTCTCTAGTAGTTGTCATTAACATGGCCTCGAAGAGAGTTACATCAAAGGAAACCATTAAGAGTAGTATTGGTGAATTAGTTGAGCAGACGTCAGTTAATCCACCAGTTTATGCAAATACTCAACTCTTCATTGAGAATGGTACCACATTAATATGGCAACAAATCAAGGATACTTATGCAGACGCCTTCAAGGAAGACTTAGAGGATTGACAAGTTTACCTTAGCATCCACCGAGCATGATTATACAAGGTTACATGTAAGTACCCTGTCTTCCCATGTGTGGACATTATCACTTGGATTGTCTCATATACAGATCGATACTATGATATTGAGCAGTGCCAGCTGTATAGAGCTTTCCACTTTTAGGGCGAAGAAATTTCAGTAGATGTATAATTTACCTTAGCTAGTGAAGCACATCAACACACTTTTCTATGCCACCCATAGCTTTGTGAATACTAGAAATATCGTCAAGTGCAGGGTGAAAGAGTTGTCAAAGTTTAAACAGAAACCCAATCATGTTTACAAGACAAAGTCTCTCAATAAGGATTATGAGTTCTTGATCATATTTGCATACATAATATATGGTCAAGAGAACACAAAAACCTTTCCTGAAGGTAGGTTGGTCATGTTGGACCAATTGGTGAATGATGGGAATCCATTCAACCTGCCAGACTTGTTGGGTCATTAGTTGTAGATTGACGTCACTAACACCCAAAATCCACCTAAGAATGAGCAAGCAATATTATACATGTTCGCATACTTACTTGATGCAATTTCTTCCTAGTAGCAGTTTCCTAGCATGAGCTCGACATGGACACCTAAGGAACCTGTCATCAATGTTTACTTCAAGTTTATTTTTAACTGCAACTATTGAGGAGTGATGGAAAAGCTAACTGAACATTTCATCATCCCATTTTACAAGTTAATATTTGAGCAGCATCCACCTTGCATGTCCCAAGAAGCAACAGAGGTAATAGTGAACATTGTAGATTGGTATGCTTCACCACGTGGAACCTTCATTAGAGTGTATGGCAAAGAGATACCTACGCATGTTCTACCAAGGTATGCCATTGAAAATATGGTCATGCAAGAGGTCTCATATCACCTCTCCAGAGGGTTGTTAGCAACATTGCATAGGAAGAAGAAGGCACCATGGCTCGCTCTTCCTTTGTAGATTGGATTGTACGATATTAAGAGCTTGAAGGATGCATATTCCGAAGCTAAGGAGATATTAGGATTCGATTTTAGCACCAAAGACTTCAATATGTATGATCCCCATATTATTTGCAAGGACCACTATGTGAGAGTCTACTTTCCATGGATCCACGAGACATTTCACTAGCATGAGGATGACCCTTGGAAGTACTGCTATAATGCCTCCTAACTCCATAACCCAGTTAGTATAGCAACAACTTGGAAAGCTGCTCTACAGACATAAGTAGGAAAGGAAATAATAATAAAAACAACAATCCAGTGTAGGAAAAGGGAAAGATGAACATTACCGAGAACCCAGAGGCATAGAAAATCTACAAGATGAGGGTAGGAAAAGATAAAGAAACTTTTGCAGTGGAGGCAGAGAGGTAGCAACAGATAAAGAGATCAGAGCAAAGGAAGAGAGAAAGACAAAGGATGTAGGAAGAAGAACTAAAGTTGTAGGAGATAGAGACTAAGTTAAATGAAGAATAGGATCTGAGGAGGAGAGAGAGAGAGAATAGAAGCATAAATAGGAGGAAGAAGAAAGGCAAGGTGCAATGACAGAGAAAACAACACCCACATAGGTTGAGGCCTCAGAATAGTCAAAAGTTGAAGAAGAGTGTGAAGAAATGTAGGATCAAGATATTTCTCGATAGATTAAGCAACTAATTGAAGTGGCAGACATGGAGTTGGAGCAGGAGACATAGAATGAAGACACTGACCCATTGAAATGTGGCAACAAGAATATTCCAATTTAATTTTTCCTTGAATTAAATTGTGAATTAAAATCGAATTGTCTTAACAGCTAACTAGAAATAATTAATTAAGTTATTTTGAATTAATTAGTTGGAGAAATTCAAGTTAGAAGTCTTTCTGAAGTCATGTAAGAGTTATCCCTTAAATTAAGGAGATAACATTGAGTTATATTTGAGTTTTAATTAGTTAACTCAGTTTACTGAGTTAAGTCCAGTTAAACTAGTTCCAAGCTGTTTGAGGAACTAATAGAGAGTTAACATTCAGTTGATGCATGCATGCACTCAACTAGTGTACTCCAATTAACTGAAAATTCCCTCATCAAAAACTCATGCATGTCTATTTTGAGAAATACCCAGTTGAGATTAAATTCAAGGAGAATGTACTATCAGTTGCATGTGTTTTCTTATAAAGAAAACTCATGCATGCAGTCAATGCATCATTCCTTGAGGATTGTAGTTCTGACAATGTGTGAGATCAGTAGATCATCCACTTGGTAAATCGTGTTTTTCCACTTGGTTGAAGGAGATCATCCCGGAGGAATAGCACAAGGAAATAGGATCTTGGAGGGTAGAGAGGAAGGCTTGAAAGAAGCCAGGATTTCCTAAGAGAATTTGCGAGGATTGTATTGAGAGCTGGTTATCTATGGGAGCTAAGGCTTTGTATAATTTGTAAGTATTTCCACCTTGTATGATAATATAGATAGTGGGGTTTTTAGCTGAGGTTTTTCCCAAAGTATTTTCATGTGTATTGTGTGTTAGCGCTCAAATCTACCTTAGGCTGAAATAAGGTAAAACTCAAGGCTACATCAAACCACGCTCAGCCTCGTAGCTAGCCCTACGAGGACAGGAGAGGGCTCTCTCCGGGTCAATCTCGGAAAAGATAATCGATGAGGCTCGAGATGGCTAAAACAAAAGCTAATTTTAGGCTAGATATGTATTACCAAGGTTTGATTTGAGTTTTTAGGAGTTTTTGTGTTGAAACAAGGAAAGGCAAATTTGGGCTTAGGTATGAGGCACAGTTTTTGCAGAGGTCTATTTGGGGCAAGGTAGGAGATCATCTTGATGCTTTCAAAGGGAATGAATGGGTAGATCAGACTGGTGAGGAGCTAAGGAGAGCAAGAAGATTTCAAGGATTCTCCTTAAACAAATGAAAACATGGAAAATTAAACAAACTTAAAGGCAGAGCATAACCATCGATGGATTCTACCTTAACACTTCACTTGTTCAATTGCAGAAGATGAAAGAAGGAAAATGCTACACATAAAAACTTACAATTACTCAAAGAAAGCACACCATCAAAACATAAAGCCACATGGATCCCAAACAGTGTTGCAAAACCCTGGTCTTTCCTTAGCAAAAAATGCAGAGAAAATATGTACAATAGTATGCCAAAAGAATCCCAAGTGTCTAACCTCTCCAACCTCTGAAAATGATTGAGAAATTACATCATATAGACCATCCTAACCCCTTTCCATGCCTTTAGGGGTAGAATTCCTCCTTCTAGGAGCGTTTTCAACTAATTCTAATCATGGAACTAAAATCTAGGCATCCAAAACAACTTGCCTCTAAAAGAAGGGAAACTGATCCATTCATTAAATTTTTACTATTTCTTTTAATGAATCATCTAGAATAGGTAAATAAGTGCCAAATTTACATCATGTACATCAAATTACATCAAGCTGGGTCAAAAATCACATCAAGAGGTGAAACTGGTCATAACTGGCCAAAATTCTGAGCTGGAAGGTGAAAATTTGACCAAAAATCTCTATGCGCTGCGCGCCTGAGCTCTATGCGTCGCACGCCTTTCAGCCTAATTTTGGGACACTTCTTGAAATCAAAATCAAGATCACAATAGCTGGTTGGAAAGCTCTAGATGTCTGCTATCCAGCCCAAGTAGAATTTCCCAATTTGGAGCTCATTTTCCCCTTCAAAATGTCATTCTCCCAGAAGTACTTCTTGCTGGAGCAAAAGGTGGCAGCAAGGTGCTTTTCATGGTGTTTTTGGGCCTTTTGATCATCCAGAACTTGATGAAATGCTTCGGAAATACTTGAGAATGCATAACTTACCATGACAAACTCAAAAATATAAAGTTTTCCATTAGAAAGTGTCCCAATCAAAAGCGAGCGCGTCGACGTGCTACGAGTTGAGCTGAAAAACCTGTTTTTAAGCCAAAATTTTTCAAAATCGCAAAAGTTTCTCCAAATTTGCTCAAATTCGGAACAAAGATCCTCCATCATGTATCATGCCCAGCCAATGAAGCCTCAACCAAAATCCGGAGTGTATCAGGTGTTTCACGGCGCTTCAGTGTCCTCTTGGTGTATGCAGTTTCAGTTGTAAAGTCAGTGTCTTGGTCATATAATGTATCGGTGTCTGTGTCCATGGTGTTGAAAGTCTATGCCAAGTGTATGTTTGGTTTGTTTAGAATGAAAAAGGAGAACCTGGTGTCTTGTTTCAACGCCAAATGTTTTCCAAAGGGAAATGAGAGACTGTTGGGATAGGGTATAGTATATGGACTAGGGTTTGGGTTTGGGACTTTGTAAAATAGGAATTGGGGGTATGGGATATGAAACTAATGAATATAAGAGTGGGTGACTTTAGGAAATAGGGAAATCAAGGAAAAAATGGAGCAAGGGAATGTGAGGTGGGAGTAGTAACTTGGCAGCCAAACAGTTAATACAAAACCCTAACATCGTTTTCCTTGGTAGGATTTGATTTTTCTATCCAACATAATAAGACAACCACCATCAAACAAGCACAAATATTGGATCAAAAGCAATGATGGAAACCCATCTTACTGTACAAGTGAAGACCCACGCATTTTGAGTGATTTGGAGCAATTTTGTGAAGTTGTTGGTGGCATGGCGCATTGGGAAACTGGCACAGTGCACAGGGAAGACGCGGCGCATAGAACTTCATTTCTTAGTGCAAAAATACACTGGCGCGGCGCACTGGGCTTGAGGCGCAACGCATAGATCCTGTGCGTAGCGCCTTTTTTCAGGAGACTTTTGGAGGCCTTCTCGGTGTCCAAATTAGGCATGTGATAGCTCGTTGGAATTGTATTTTAGTCTAATTGCTATCTAAAGCAGAAATTTTCAATTTGGAGTTCATTGACCTTTTCAAAAATCAAATCTCCCAAGACTGGTCAAAATGTGCCAAATGAGGCTGCCTCAAGGCAGAGTGTTGTTGCAGTCAAATTTTGAATGCCTTCATGAACTCCAAATTGAGCTCATGATAGTTCATTGGAAAGATCATTTTGTCTAGTTATCCTTTAACTCATCAAAAAAGCTATTTGGCCAACCAAGCTAGCCAAAAACTTGATTTTCCCAAGGTCCCTTTAGAGGTGCATCAATTCTCCCGAGGCGATTGTATTTTTGACATTTCTCTAAAACCATGACACCTGTGTAAAACGTGAAGGAGGTTTCTCTTCATTTTCATGTTGTGGACAAAATAATCTCTCAGTTTTTCAAAATTCATCTTTGATTGCTCTGAAACATCTTTTGATTGAAAGTTATCCCGATGTGTGAAACAAGGAATTTTGTCGAAATGAAGCGAAATGAAGGGGATAAGGGGCTTCTAAATTCCTGGGGAAATTTTTGAAAGTAGGGGGGATGTTAAGAATTAGGGGAAAGTGGGATCTCAGAGATTGAGTGAGAGGAAGGGGTCCAAAAGGGAAAAACAGAGGCCTAGCCTAGAAAATTGCCAAGTTGTGGCAAGAAACTAGGGTTTGTGCAAAAATGAGGAATTTGGGGGATCTCAGTGATGAGAAGTATTTAATAAGGTACATTAATGATAGGGAAAAGTGTATGAACATCAGGATACAAGTTTTTCTAATGATTTGACCATTCAAGAGAAATTGCCTTCAAAACCCTAGGAGAGGGAAATGAACCTTGCCTAGGTGCAACTGAGGCATGAACAAGGTGTAAAATGACGCAATAGAACCTGACATGATGATAAAAACCTTCTGAATGATGATAGACTCAACTGAATAGTGACATAGACTGACATTTGGGCAACTTTGAAAGGAGTGAAATCAAACCCTAGACCTAATGCCTAGTGACTAAATTTTTCTTGAAGACTCACTGAAATGACAAAATTTGATTTTGACACCTTAAAATCACTTGTAAGAGCATGTTTGATTACTGGAGGAAGGCTGCAAAGAATGACACTAACATTGGCTCCAATGGGGATGGTAGCTCCTTGGAGGTGCCAAGAACGACAGATCTTTGGGAGAGCAGACTAGTGCCTTATCTATTGGGCAATGGAGTCAAAAACTCAAATTGAAATGCATGACTAAAAATTGATGACTTGACGACACAAATTGACTCTCACTCAACTAAGAACTGACTCGATACTTAAACACAACCGACAAACTGGAAATGATGCTCAAAGTGGAGCTTATTCATTAAAACCTACTCTAACAGTTTCATTCATCACCTGATCAAGTGAAATGAAACAACCAATGCAACCAAGTAAGTATTCCATCTGTTGTTCGATTTTTTTGCAAGTGCTCACTTATGAACAACAAGAGAGAACTACTGAAAGGCAACTCCCATGACAACTTGGAAACAAATACGTTGAATGATACAGATCCTCTATCCGCCTCCAAAAACACTGCATAAGGATCTTGAAATTCAAGCACACTAGAACTTAGCTCATCTAATGGATTACTTCTCGTTTCCTCATACCATGAATGCAAACTTTGATCGGAGCCTTGTGACAAGACCTCTGCTGAAAATGACAAAGTAACCCGCTGCCGGATCAAATTCATATGAGCACATGTTTCAAGCTCACATGTAGTCAATGGAGAAAGACGTTGACTGCAAACCTCATCCAAAACATCAGCTATTCGATCATGAAAAACTTGAAAAGACAGTTGCAAACCATTTTCTATTGGTTCCAATGTGATTACATGATTGCCTACATGCTGCTCATTTTTTTCTTGAGAGATTTTACGAAGATTCTACCTTATAAACTGAAATGATTCGAAACAAAAGGGTATAGAATCTTCCTGCATCATCAAATCATGTATTTCATCTTCCA
>APFE030112264.1:241486-256247 GCA_000404065.3 Pinus taeda
TAGCTCGAATTACATAGCATGGAAAGATAGAATGGAGGCAGTATTAGAAGACAATGGCTTGAAGGAATTCATTGATCACGAAATCCCAAAGACAACTTCAACTAATTCACAAGAGTTGGATGAGTGGGAGAAGTGTGTGGCGAAGGTGAGACAGATCATCCTTGAGGGAGTTTGAGACCATATTGTGCCGCGCGACTGAGCTCTATGCATTGCACTCCTTTCATTCTACTTTTGTGGAACTTCCTGACATCAAAATCAAGCTCACAATAGCTGGTTGGAAAGCCCTAGATGTCTAATATCTAGACCAAGTGGAATTTCCCAATTTGGATCTCATTTGCCACTTCAAAATGTCATTCTCCCAGAAGTACTTCCCGTTGGAGCAAAAGGTGGCAGCAAGGTGTTTTCCATGGTGTTTTTGGGCCTTTTGATCATCCAGAACCTGATGAAATGCTTCGGCAATACTTGAGCATGCATAACTTACCATGACAAACCCAAAAATATAAAGTTTTCCCTCAACAAGTGTCCCAATCAAAAGTGAGCGCGTCAACGCGCTACGTGTTGAGCTGAAAAACTTGTTTTTAAGCCAAAATGACAAAAATGACAAAAATTTCTCTAAATTTGCTCAAATTTAGAACAAAGATCCTCCATCGTGTATCATACCTAGCCAACGAAGCCTTGGCCAAAATCCAGAGTGGATCAGGTGTTCCACGGTGCTTCAGTATCCTCCTAGTGTATGCAGTTTCAGTTGTAAAGTCACTGTCTTAGTCATATAATGTATCGGTGTCTGCCTCCATGGTGTTGAAAGTCTATGCCAAGTGTATGTTTGGTTTGTTGAGAATGAAAAATGAGAACCTGGTGTCTTATTTCAATGCCAAATGTGTGCCAAAGGGAAATGAGAGACTGTTGGGATAGGGTATAGTATATGGACTAGGGTTTGGGTTTGGGACTTTGTAAAATAGGAATTGGGGGTATGGGATATGAAACTAATGAATATAAGAGTGGGTGACTTTAGGAAATAGGGAAATCAAGGAAAAAATGGAGCAAGGGAATGTGAGGTGGGAGTAGTAACTTGGCAACCAAATAGTTAATACAAAACCCTAACAGTGTTTTCCTTGGTAGGGTTTGATTTTTCTATCCAACATTATAAGACAACCACCATCAAACAAGCACTAATCTTCGATGAAAAGCAATGATGGAAACCCATCTTACTTGTAGAAGTGAAGATCCACGCATTTTGAGTGATTTGGAGAAAGTTTGTGAAGTTGTTGGTGGTGCGGCCCATTGCGAAACTGGCGTGGTGTACAGGGAAGACGCAGCGCACAGAGCTTCATTTCTCAGTGCAAAAATACACTGGCACGACGCATAGGGAAGGCGCAGCGCACTGGGCTTGAGGCGCGGCGCATAGAGCCTCTGCGTAGCGCCTTTTGGCAGGAGACATTTGGAGGCCTTCCCGGTGTCAACATTAGACGTGTGATAGCTCATTGGAAAGGTCTTGGAGTCTACTTTCCAACCCAACCTGAATTTTTCAATTTGGAGTTCATTTACCTTGTCAAAAGTCAAATCTCCCGAGACTGGTGAAAATGTGCCAAATGAGACTGCCTCAAGGCAGAGTGCTGTTGCAGTCAACTTTTGAATGCCTTTCAGAACTCCATATTGAGCTCATGATAGTTCATTGGAAATATCTTTTTGTCTAGCTATACATTGATTCATCAAGAAAGTTATTTGGCCAACCAAGCTAGAAGAAAGCTTGATTTTCCCGAGGTCAATTCAGAGGTGCATCAATTCTCCCGAGGTGATTGTATTTTTGACATTTCTCTAAAACCATGACACTTGTGTAAAACGTGAAGGAGGTTTCTCTTCCTTGGCCTGTTGTGGAAAAAAAACTCTCTCAAGATTTCAAAATTCATCTTTGATTGCTCTGAAACATCTTTTGAGTGAAACTTATCCTGATGTGTGAAACAAGGAATTTTGTCGAAATGAAGCGAAATGAAGGGGATAAGGGGCTTCTAAATTCTTGGGGAAATTTTGGGAAGTAGGGAGGGATGTTAAGAAGTAGGGGACAGTGGGATCTTAGAGATTCAGTGAGGGGAAGGGGTCCAAAAGGGAAAAACATAGACCTAGCCTAGAAAATTGCCAAGTTGTGGCAAGAAACTAGGGTTTGTGCAAAAATGAGGAATTTGGGGGATCTGAGTGATGGGAAGTATTTAATAAGGTACATTAATGATAGGGAAAGGTGTATGAACATCAGGATACAAGTTTTGCTAATGATTTGACCATTCAAGAGAAATTGCCTTCAAAACCCTAAGAGATGGAAATGAACCTTGCCTAGGCGCAACTGAGGCATGAACAAGGTGTAAAATGACCCAATGGAACCTGACATGATGATAACAACCTTCTGAATGATGATAGACTCTGCCGAATAGTGACATAGACTGACATTTGGGCAACTTTGAAAGGAATGAAAACAAACCCTAGACCTAATGCCTAGTGACCAAATTTTGCTTGAAGACTCACTGAAATGACAAAATTTGATTTTGACACCCTAAAATCACTTGTAGGAGCATGTTTGATCACTGGAGGAAGGCTACAAAGACCGACACTAACATTGTACGATTGATTCTTCTTCTTCTGGTTATATTGTTTAGCTCGATCTTTAAGCTTTTGCAAATTGATAGTAGAAGTAGCTTATAGTATTCTACTTTGATTTATATTGCATCATCAGGTTAGCCAACATTAGATTTTATACATGGTATCGGAGCTGGATTTGTAGAATTTTTCAACGTGAAATTAGAGCTATGAATAGTATACTAAGAAGAGAATTTGAAGTTTGAAGTTCAGGGTTGCAGGTGCAAATCGAATTCATATCATACTTTAAGGTTGGCCAATGGCATTCTATGGCTTGAGACCCGAGTATGCCTTGGAAGGTAGCTCGAATTACATAGCATGGAAAGATAGAATGGAGGCGGTATTAGAAGACAATGGCTTGAAGGAATTCATTGATCACGAAATCCCAAAGACAGCTTCAACTAATGCACAAGAGTTGGATGAGTGGGAGAAGTGTGTGTCAAAGGTGAGACAGATCATCCTTGAGGGAGTTTGAGACCATATTGTCTCGAGTCTCCATGGGAAGGATAATCTATTTTCAATGTGGAAGACATTGAAGGACCTCTACCAGAACAGTAGCGACTAGAGGAAATTGGCGCTCAAGGATAAGCTTGGAAGAATCAATATGGAGAAGGGTGATACTATTTCTAGATATCTGAACAAGCTCACCACCTGCAGAGATGAGCTTATTAGTGTGGGAGTAACTACTGTCGATCATGATATGGTGAGCTTCGCTCTCCTTGGCCTTCCAAAGAGTTGGAATAGATACCAAGACTCTCTGAATGGAAGGGAGAAACTGCCGGATTGGGAACTACTGTGGTCAGATCTCATGCAGGAGGAGCACACGAGATGGTTCTTCATCCAAGGATGATGATGAAGAAAATCTAGCCTTAGTAACTAAGGCAAGGAAAGGTAAGGGGAAGGCTTCCCATTCCAAATCGAATTCTTCTCATGGAGGGAAGAAGGGTGACAAGTCTAAAGTGATATGCTTTAATTGTCACGAAATGAGACATTATGTGACTAATTTCCCATCGAAGAAGTCCAAGAAGATATCCTCAGAAGGATCAGAAGGTGAGGCATTAGCCTCTCAGTTTGAAATGGACTTTACCCTCATCGCATGCATGGTGTCATCGATGATGGATTGTGTTTGGTATCTTGATAGTGAAGCCTCATTCCACATGACTGGTGATAAAATTTTATTTAGTGCCTTGGAGGAGAAAGACGTAAAGATGCACATAGAGATGGGTGATGACAGAAGGTATAGTGTTTCACGAGTGGGCATGGTTTCTTTTTAGAGGGGGCATGGAACTCCTCTCACCTTGACACATGTGATGTATGTACTTGGGCTGAAGAAGAACTTGGTATCGATCGCGATGTTGTAGGAAAAAGGCTATGATGTTGTATTCAATAAAGGAAAGGTGTTCCTAAGTAACATAGCCACAGGTTAGACCAAGAGGATATGGATTCGGGTGAAGAATACCTGTAAACTAGAGGTAGATGATTGTGCAGCATTGAGTACGAAAGAAGAATTGGTGCAAAGCCAAGACATTGGGGAGTTGTCGCATAGGCGGTTGGGCCATTTGCATCATGGGGATTTGAAGATAATGCAACAGATATTTGCGGGACTTCCAAAACATAAACTTCAGCAAGTTGACACATGCAAAGGTTGTACCTTGGGAAAGTTCATGATCGAGACAATCGAGCAAAGGGCATCGGAGAGCAAGTTCATACTGATGTGTGTGGACCATTCTCAATGGCATACATTGTAGGAAAGGTATTATGTGATTTTCATTGATGATTTTTCTCATAAATTATGGATTTATTTCACGCAGAAGAAGGACCAAACCTTCACAAAGTTTTGTGAGTTCAAAGCTTTGGTCACTAAAGAGTTAATGAAGAAGATCAAGGCCTTGAGAAATGACAATGGTGGAGAATATGTCTCTCAAGAGTTTAAGTACTTCTGTATAGTGAAAGGAATTAAATGAGAGTTGATGGCACCTCATAACCCACATCAGAATTGGGTGGCCGAGAGGAAGAACATAACTATTGTAGGGGTAGCATGGGCGATGCTGCATGACCAAGGCCTACCACTTCATTTTTGGACTGAGGCATGCAACACATTGGTCTATTTGCATAATAGAAGCTTGCATCACATACTTGGGATGAAGGCACCAGAGGAAGCTTTCTTTGGTAAGAGACCAGATGTGGGTCACTTGAGGATCTTTGGCTCATCGGTATATTGCTGTGTGACAAAGGATGCACGGAAAAAGCTTGAGTTGAAAGCAGAGTTGGGGAAACTTGTGGGTTACACTGATACAACTTACAAATATCAGGTGTACTTTCCTGCTAGTCGAAGGACAGTGGTTCTCAG
The DNA here is from genome assembly GCA_000404065.3 of Pinus taeda. NCBI lineage: Eukaryota > Viridiplantae > Streptophyta > Pinopsida > Pinales > Pinaceae > Pinus > Pinus taeda. Next base: position 246,462 of record APFE030112264.1, read on the forward strand.
AGATCTCATGTTTGATGAGCAAAAGGCCATGTGAGTTTCCCTTGAGAGGGAGCTCCAACTACAAGTTGTGGAGGAACTGTTGGTTCCTAAGGAGGAGGAGCCTCAGACTGATGCAGAGCAACTACATGTAGAGGTTCCAAGAGTGGCGACATCCACTCAAGTAGAGACTTCTAGAGATGGATCGAAGCGCATAAGAGAAGTTGATAAACTATTGGAGGATGCGAGAGAGAATGTGGGATCACCATTTTCTCAACGCAAAAAGTGGAGGTCACCTGAGAGGTACACTGGATACATGGCCCTTGCTGGGAAATGTGTTGAGGCTGAGCCATCTTCCTCTGAGGAAGCTATGGAGCAGCCAACTTGGGTTGATGCTATGGTGGAGGAGTATTAATCCATGGTTCGTAACAATGTTTGGGTCGTGGTTCCAAGACTGGAGAACAAGTCAGTTGTCAGTTCCCATTGGATTTACAAGGTAAAGCAAGTCATTGATGATGGGAGGATCATGTTACTACAATATATTTTTACAGAGGAGAAAGATGTTGACATTTTGAAAAATGCATTGTCAAAGTGTAAATTCGAGTTCCATCAAGACAGGATCGGGGTGGTAGATAATCCCTTTCTTATTGAGAGGGAGTGTTGAAATGTGGCAACAAGAATATTACAATTTAATTTTTCCTTGAATTAAATTATGAATTAAAATCAAATTTAGTCTTAACAGCTACTTGAAAATAATTAATTAAGTTAGTTTGACTTAATTGGTTGGAGAAATTCAAGTTAGAAGTCTTTCTAAAGTCATGCAAGAGTTATCCCTTAAATTAAGTAGATAAGCCTTAAATTAAGGAGATAAGATTGAGTTATATTTGAGTTGTAATTAGTTAACTCAATTTACTAAGTTAAGTCCAATTAAATTACTTCCAAACTATTTGAGGAACTAATAGAGAGTTAACAGTCAGTTGATGCATGTATGCAATCAACTAGTGCACTCCAGTTAACTACAGATTCCCTCATCAGAAACTCATGCATGTCTATCTGAGAAAGATCCAATTGAGATTAAATTCAAGGACATTGTACTATCAGTTGCATGTGTTTTCTTATAAAGAAAACTCATGCATGTAGTCAAGGCATCATTCCTTGAGGATTGTGTAGTTTTGATAGTGTGTGAGATCAGGAGATCATCCACTTGGTAAATTGAGTTTTTCCACTTGGTTGAAGGAAATCATCCCGGAGGAACAATGCAAGGAAATATGAGCTTGGACGGTAGAGAGGAAGGCTTGAGAGAAGCCAGGATTACCTGTGAGCATCTATGAGGATTGTACTGAGAGCTGGCTAGCTATGAGAGCTAAGGCTTTGTATAATTCCTATGTATTTCCACCTTGTATGATAATATAGATAGTGGGCTTTTTAGCTGAGGCTTTCCCCAAAGTATTTTCATGTGTATTGTGCGATTGATTCTTCTTCTTCTGTTTATATTGTTCAACTCGATCTTTAAGCTTCTTCAAATTGATAATAGAAGTAGGTTATAATATTCTGTTTTGATTTATATTGCATTATCGTGTTAACCTACAATAGATTTTCTACATGACATTATAGCATGAGCACGAGAGGTCACCTCTCACTCTCGAACACCTCTAGTGTCAAAACTAGTCTTAAGTGAGCAAGGAGAAGTTATTTTGTTTAATGATGATCCAGTCATGGATCTGTACAATCTATCATTTCATGAGTTACAAAAGAGGATTGTATAGGCATGAAGGAAGCACTTCCCCAATTATTATGCATCTCCTACATTCATGAAGGAAAGGGTGATAGTGTTAGATATCAAAAAGCATCTAGCTGCCCTTGTCGATGCCACCTTGGTCTATGTAGGAGCAATGAGCTCAAATTTTAAATTCCTTTTGGACAAGAATGAACAAATGGAAAAGAGTTTGCTGGTTGTGAGGCAAGAGGAAAAACAAATTCAGAAGTAGAGTGAATTTTTTGCATGTCAAAGCTGAGGAAAGTGATACTTGCTGAAGTATCAACACTCGAGACTACCATGTAGAATTTTTATGACGAATTTTTCACTGTGCATAAAGAAATTGTTTGTGTGCATGGTTTATAGCAGTGAAGCAAAGAATTTTTTCAAACTCTCAGGAACATACATGCTTCCATCACCCATGTGCAAGAGTGGACAATGCAATAAAAAGGGGCCTCACTTCACATTCCAACGAAGATGAAGCCACAAGCGGAGCTGGTGAAAGAAAGTGTGTGGTTGTTGATTCAAAACTATTAGCAACTCATGCCATTCATCATCAACATAAAGGCCTCATATGCACGATTGTACAAGAATTTGGATGTCATGGTGAGAACGCTCATGATCCTATCAATCAGTTCCCTCACTGAGGCTAGACCCAAGAACCAATTCCAGATAGAGATTGATGGGTATATGGAGTAGCTAAGGCAAGAGGCCACCAGGGATTACTTGGAGCTTAGTGCACATAAAATGCATAATTACACTAGTGGTCCTTTCATGGTCAACACCATGGTACACATGCTTCAGGACAAGTTGGATACACATTCCAAGACCATATACCCAGATGTTATGGAGGCAAGAGTGTAGAGTCTGAAGATTTCCCTACCGTGACATCCTTTTTGCCCAACAATCCTCTCTTTTTCATATATATTTACCATTTGATAAAGCCATATCTAGAAGGTTTTGATGAAGGTATGCATTAGTATGTTTTCTTGTTCATATTCAGTTGTATAGCCTATTATTTTAATTAAAGTTGTAATTAGTTGTTGAATCGGCCTGTTTCCGCACCTAGTCTAGGATTCCTTAGCTACCTTCATTGTTTGCGAGGTTCCAAAGTTCCAATTAAGCAACAAAAGGTGTGGATGGATAGAAGGTGACTCCCTCATGTATACCTTCCTATCCACTCGAAACCATTTTCTAAACGAGTCATAGGAGATCGTGGTCAAACTCCGAGTCAACCCCCAAATTAATGTAGAACAGAGCCGAGATAAGCTGAAACCTTATCGGTTTGCTTTCAAAATAGCAAAACGATGGTTTCGCAATATAATTTTAGATAGGGTTAAGAGATATTAGGTGTATGATTCTCATACAGTTATGCAAGAGACATGATATAAAGTTAATGGTCCCACTGTTATTTGGGTGTGCACCGAATGAAAAATTTTCTGAACAATTTGTGACTTTTGTATGAACGAATTTGGTTTCTGTGTGCAAGCATTGCACTGATTTAAATCTTTGAACTTCTATGTGGAGGTCCCCTACAATAAGTGTCAGGTTTTGATCAAATACAATCTGATTTCTTTCAAATATTCAGTTGCTCTTTTTTGTGTGATCATGATGTATAATGATTTTAAATTGTTATGTGCATAAGAATTCTACTTTGCTTTATAGCTAGATTAGGTTGCTGTTTACTTTGATTTATACCTGGTACTACACAGTTATTTCATTTTCTTAATATCCAGCACAATTAGAGTGTGTTTAATTTAGAAATGTTGCTTCGATTACATTGTTGAGGAGAAATTGAACAAATGCAAATAATTCTCCTAAAACAATTGAGTTCAACATTATTCCTTCATAGTTGCTAGAGTAAGATTCCATTTTTTTACTTAGAGGATTAGGAGCTATAGCAAGGAGATTTCAAATCAAATCCTAACAACCTAACATAAGTAAAATCACCCTTACATCATCCACAAACTGATTGAATAATGATTAATTCCTATGAAACTTAATCAACATCCTTAAGATTACAACATTAACACAATTAACAAACATCACCTCCATCCTAGGACTAGACTCTGAAAAATGCAGAATGACCTACTAAAACAAATTCTAAGCACATATTGTGCACCTATACTTCGTCATTCTATGCACCCTGGTTGACAATTTATGATTGCCAATTCAAGGACATTGAATTGACCAAACATTTTGGCACCGTTGCTGGGGAAGTATAATTAGAAGCCATAAGGAAAAAAACAACAAACAAAACCATCATTAACTTAAAAACATGACATGCATATGGATAGAGACTCTAGGGGTAGATTTGTAGGATGAGGAAGAAGCTTAATTCCCACAAATCCACTCACTCCACCACGATTTCGAGATTCAACACCACCTACTGAAACCCAAATTGCATTTAGGGGTTGACAAAGACTACTTGAAGTCTCAAGATCAGAAATTCGATCCAAATCTTCACCTACTTCCCCTACTGAAGCTGTAATTGAAGAAAATCATACATCCCCAACTATAGGAGTAATCTTTCTATCCCCAATTGGTGAACAAATTGTGGGAAAAGAATTAGAAATTCCTAGTAAAGAGGAGGTATTGGAAACTGTTTCTGAACAACCATTGATAGAGGAACTAGAAAGATTAGAATAACACTATCTTAGTTCCGAAGAGTCTATCATGGCTGAAGAAGAAGGAGAAGTACATAATGTCCATGGTGAAGAGGATAGGATTGAAGGTAGAGGAAGAGGAAGAGGTAGAGGTAGAGGAAGGGGTAAAGGCAGGGGGAATCAAGATCTTTCGGGATTCCCTATTCTTGATGAAGATACAACCCCCACAATAAAAAATATATCACCCCCGATTATTCCTAGTTTCCATGGTAAAATAAACGAATATCTAAAGACATTTCTCTTCGAATTTGAAGTATTGTGCAAATCATATGACTATCTGCATGATGCTGAAAATTTGAAATTATTTCCCGCCACATTAAAAGACTCAGCATTAAAATGGTTCATGAGTCTAGGAGTGCATTCCATAACAACATGGGCACGGATGAAGGAGGATTTCTTGGGCAAGTATAGAGACTATTGTATGCCTAGTAACCTTAAAGATGAAGTCTTAAAAATGACACAAAATGAAGATGAGAATCTTGAAGACTTGGTAGAAAGATTTGTTTATAATGTTAAAAGAGAAAAAATGGATGATTTGGATGAAGAAACCTTGAAATCACTTTTACTTAAAGACGTTAAAGATGAATGGATTGATCTAATTAACTTGATAGGAAAAGGAGATATCTCCCAAATCCCATTTGCATATATTTGTGATTTGTGTGTACATATCTCAAGGGGCAAATCAAGTGTTGGAAACAGTCCTAGAGACCCTCTCTTATCAAGAATAAACAAGTTTGTAGCTGGAATAGTTAGCAGGGTAGAAATAGGGAAAATTCTTGATACCTTTAGGATAGATATTTTAGGGAGCTTAAGTGAACAAATAGACACCTTTAAAATACAAAACAAGAAAAATTCTAAAAATGCTGCATTATCTATCTTCTGTCACAAATTTCAGAAGAAACATGCTCTGAGAGAATTTCCCTTAGAGAAAAAAGTCATAGAACTATGTCATATATGAAAATAATCATGATACAAAGGAATGTCCATCCTTACCAGGACTCAAGACTGTATTCAATGACGAAGGAATCTCAAAACCAGTAGACCCTCTCTACATTTTAGCTAAAAGACCATGTTAAAACCCCCAACCAAATCAACCACAAGGATTTAGACCACAACAATTTGACCAATCTTCACAAAATAATTGGAATCCATCTTGGCATCCTTGGGCTCTGCCACAATCACAACCTTGGAATCAAGGATGAAAAAATCCTTATGGAGCCTATGCTCACTATCAGCAATACTTGCCACCCTATATTCCACCACAATTCTTAACCCAGTCAAATCAAATTCCTCAAAGCAATCAATTGCCACAAATCCCAGTACAGAGTCAAAAATCACAACTTTCCCTACCATTTCCACAAAAATCAAATCAACTACCTGCTCAACCACTTCCAAATCCTAATAATAAAGTACCACAACAACCAGTAAACAACATGGATGGTCAAAATTCTCAAACTTATGTAATAACCCCACTAGACCTAAGAAATGTTCAATTATGGCCTGGAAGAGTATTACCAAAAAAAACTCATGTTGTCATTTAGAAAACAAAATCAGATCTTCAAAAACATAAGAATTAGCCAGAAGAGGTAGAGACCTCTCTTCCACAAAAAGAAACTAGACAAGCATAAGAAATTCCAATAAATTCTCCTATCATAGAACAACCTTCAATATCAGTTAAGCCACCTTTCCCAGAAAGATTAAAAATTGATGGAGTAGAGAAACAAATTATATTGCCTGATTATAATATGATGGATGAATTGAGAAATGTCTATATTAATATTCCTTTATTGCAAGCCATAAAAGAAATACTAATTTTTGCAAAAACAATTAAGGAATTAAATACACAATAATCAGGAAGAAAAAGAAAATATATAAAAATAATTTAGTTACACAAAAAAATTGCAGACACTATGATGGGGAAGATGACAATCAAAAATATCTAGACCTAGGAAGCCCCATTGTAAAAATTCACATCAGTGGAACTGAGATACCAAACACACTGATTGACCTAGGGGCAACCATAAACATAATGAGAAAACAAGTTATGGACACACTTAGGCTTCCTAATCTTCAATACACACCAACTTTGTTGTAATTAGCAAATAGATCTATTATTAAACTAGATGGTGTGTTAGAGGATGTTCGTGTATCCTTAGATTCTTGGGAATATCCTACTGATTTCATGGTCTTAACACCCAAGAACAATCTAGGAGGACATCCCTTAATTCTAGGAAGACCTTGGTTGGCTACAACAAATGCTTTCATCGGGTATAAATAAGGTGATATGTTTATCTCAGATGGAAACTCGAGAAATAAATTTACATTATACCCCCCTGCAAGAACAAAAATAGATATAGAAACTGAAGAATGGATAGAATATGGAGAAGACATACAACCTATTTTTGTCACTGAACAGGTAAAAGAGGAAGACAAACTTTTAAATTTGTTACAGAATAATGAATCTTCCTCACATTATGAGCGTAGTCGAAATGAACATCTCTCCTTTAAACAAGTATCATTGTTGTCCATGGAAAAATTTGGGAATTCCTCGAGAGAAATATTTCTAGGAAAAACCTTAAATATCAATGAAAACTTGGAAGACATTCAAAAGGAACAATTGATAGAATTTTTATAGAAACATTCTCCTTGCTTTTGCATGGGAATATACTGAAATGAGAGGGATTGATCCTAAAATTTGCATACATCATATCTACATTGGACAAAATGCAAGACCAGTTAGACAACCTCAGTGAAGAATGAACCCAAATCTAAAAGAAATTGTTAAGGAAGAATTGTAGAAATTATTAAATGTAAATTTCATCTGTCCAATATTTGAGAATCAATGGGGTTCACCCCTGGTAATCTTCCCTAAAAAAGTGGAAAATGGAGAGTATGCATTGATTATAGGGAATTGAATAAAGAAACATTAAAAGACCACTTTCCGCTACCTTTCATAGACCAGGTCTTAGACACTTTAGTAGGAAAAAGATATTTTTCCTTCCTCGACGGGTCCAGTGGATACAACCATATTCAAGTGGCCCCTAAAGATCAGGATAAAACCACATTCACTTGTCCATGGGGAACTTATGCTTACCGGGTACTTCCTTTTGGGTTATGTAATGCTCTTGCAACATCCCAAAGGGCAGTCCTTGGTATTTTCTCTATCCTTATCTATGATTGTGTGGAGGTATACATGGATGATTTCATAGTCTATGGGGGTTCTTTCAATGAAGCACTAGGGAACCTGGAGAAAGTTTTAATAAGATGTCAAGTAACAAACCTCTCATTAAGTCATGAAAAATGTTTCATGATGTTTAACGAAGGAATTGTTTTAGGTCACCATATTTCTAGAGAGGGAATTATGGTAGACTCATCTAAGGTGGAAGTCATTTCCAAGTTATCAGTGCCAAGTTGTCAAAAGGATGTCAGATGTTTTCTCATTTTTACCAGATATTATAGAAGATTTATAGAAAACTTCACAAAAATTGCATCCCCACTCTTTAAATTACTTATAAAAGACTATGAATTCAATTGGGATTCTGAATGTCATGTTGCCTTTAAAACATTGAAAAGGAAAATTTCTGAAGCACCCATCCTAAAAAGACCTAACTGGAAATTATCTTTCCATATCTCAATAGATGCTTCAGATTTAGCCTTAGGAGCTGTTTTGGGACAAAAATATCTCACTCCTTGGGCCATTTATTATTCTAATAAGAATTTAACCCCTGCAGAGTTAAACTATATTGTAACTGAGAAGGAGTTCTCAGCAGTGATTCATGCCATTAAATTCAGACATTATATAACTGGCTATGAAACTTTTTTCCACACAGACCATTCTTCCATTAGATACTTAATGAATAAACCAATCACTATTGGAAGAATAACCAAATGGATCCTACTTTTACAAGAATTTAACATAACCATCCTAGATAGGCCAAGAAAACAAAACATAATTGCCAACTTTCTGTCTAGAATACAAAGTGAAAACAATGATCAACCTGTAGAAGATAAATTTCCCGATGAATATCTTTTTGAAGTATCTACTAAATCACCTTAGTATGCAGATATTTCTAATTATTTGACCATAGGAAAAATGCCATTCCATTTAACTCCTATAGAAAAAAGAAGAATAGTCCACAATAGCACATCCTACTCATGCATAAATGAAGAATTGTATAAGACAGGACCATACCTCATCATTAGAAGATGTGTTTGGGAGGACTTGATACCAGAGATACTAAAAGCTTGTCATGATGAGCCATGTGGAGGACATTTTATGACAAGAGAACTGCTTACAAAATCCTGCTTCTAGGATATTATTGACCTTCCATTTTTAAGGACACTAAAGAATATGTTAAGAGATGTGACAGTTGCCGAAGAATGGGCAAACCTATTCCTTCAAATGAGATGCCATTACAACCACAGGTACTTATCGAACCATTTGAAAAATGGGAACTGGATTTTGTTGGACCAATCAACCCACCTTCAAAGCAAAAGAAGTATATTTTGGTATGTACTGATTATGTCACTAAATGGGTAGAAGCTAAAGCACTTCCTTTTGCTACTAAAAATACTGTAGTTTCATTTCCTTTTTAGGATATTTTTATTTTTTTTAGTGTGCTAAGAGAAAATGTAATAGATCAAGGGACATAGTTCACATCCAGACTGGTGAAGAAGCTTGTGGACCAATACAACATAAAACATCGAAATTCAACTCCATATCATCCACAAGCCAAAGGACAAATTGAGTCCACAAATAAAGTGATTGAAGCTATCCCTACAAAGACTATACATCTACACAGGAAATACTGGGTGGAAAAACTTCTAGAATCCTTATGGGCCTATAGGACCACATGGAGGAATACGATAGGGCATACTCCCTATGAGCTTGTTTATGGGAAGAAAGTCTTACTTCCAATAGAGTTCTAGATCTAGACCTATAAAACAACAGTCCAGTTAGATCTTGACTTTTCAGAAGCCCAGAAGCAAAGGATGACACAATTGAATGAACTCAATGAGATCAGACAAGAAGCCTTTCAAAGGACCAGCTTAGTATAACAACAAAGGTCAAGATGGCATGATAAGTACATTAAAGAAAAGAAGTTTCATCTGGGAGATTGGGCATTTCTCTTTGATTCAAAATTCAAAAATTTTCAAGGGAAATTCCAAACCCATTGGCTTGGACCTTATGAGGTTGAGAATATCTTTGATAATGGTGTAGTTAGAATTAGGACTATTGATGAAGAATGAACTCCTCTATCAGTAAATGGACATTGACTCAAGATTTACCAGAAACCACTAACAAGAGAAGAATTTGTCAAAATATTTCAGGATAATTCAAAACTAAAGATGGTCAAGAAGAATTCTTCTTCTTTTCCACCTTAGAAA
>APFE030112264.1:256273-285309 GCA_000404065.3 Pinus taeda
CATATATATATACATATAATAATATGAAAAAAATGTATAAACATGAAAACCAACATGTTGTTGGCATGTTTGTATAGAAAATTTAAAGTGAAAACCAATTTATTGGCACTTCAAATTTTCTTTTGAAAACAAGAAAATATAATAAAGCTCATCTACTGAAGTTTTCTTTCTCTTAAGCTGCAGAAACAATAACTTTCGCAGCTCGTCCACCTTTCTGTATCTTGGACAAGTTTTCACACCCAAACAAATTTCTACAGCCTAATCATTTTGAAGTCTACAAGAATGCTTGATGATCTAGATTAAAGGACAGTTGACAACGATGCACCTGCTGAAGATCAAAGGATAGCAAATGAGGTTAGGAATAGAAAATTTAAGGTACATGTTGCTTTCATTTAATAATATGGAAACATATAGAGTATGCATGAGTAAGGGAATACAATACTAAAGTGCAATCATTATAACCTAAGGGTAATGGTTTTCTAACGAAATATCATATCCCACCACTCTCAAAGGTCATGTCATGACCTTGTCCCAAATCTGCCAAATTAATTATCAAATCCTAAGTTTGAATGCACCTAATGGTTGAATCCATTTCCACAATCCTCTTGATAACCCATCGATTCTTCCCTATTCCTACACTCCTCCATTCTTTCACAATCATACAATCTTTCTGCCAGCTAGCAAACCGGACCAGTCCAATTTTCCTGTCAAGGTAGCCAATCTTTGAAGCAAAGAATCCTTCAGCATGGGGGTAATTGTTCAAACTGAGCCAGCAGGGAAGAAATTCTTGGAGGGCTGCGCACAAATTAGGGAGCTACTGTAAAGAAGACAATGGATACAGTTCATTGAGAAGTTTAGCAGTTTCCATAAAGAGGTAACCAAGACATTTGCATGTTCCTTCGATGGAATGGAGGCCAAAATTGGGTAAATCAATCTCACAATAATGGAGTCTATGATTTTTGAGGCCATCTGTTTTCCAAGGCATGGAGAAAAATGGTTTAAAAACAGAGGGATTGATAGTGAATACTGGAGGGTTTTCCTTAAGAATCCAAGCATGGACACAATGGTTTACAAAAAAGTTATTCCCAGCACTGCTCTTAAAAATAAATGGAGAAACGTATTTCTTGTGCTTCAAAAGTTTATCACTTATGAGGGTAGGTTTGGACAAATGTACTTTTATCATGCTAGAATGATGATGCACTTCCTGGAGGATCATTAGATGAACCTCCCTATTTTCTCTTGAATAGCCTCAAGAAAATGGCTAAAATTGTTTAGAAGAAAGTTCAATGCATAGAAAACACCATGTACCATCATGGTTTGGTGAAAATATTGGTCAAGTTTCACCTCCAAAGTATAGGGGATGACTGGGAATGTTTCTTAATAAGGAATCATTTCAAGGAAAATCCCCAGAAAAACCAAGTAGCAGCAGGATCCTCAGGGGGAGAAAAAGAACCATAGAAATGAGAAAGGAACAGGCACCTCAAACTCAAACAGAGGTAATAGAAGAAGAGCTACCTATAGTAAAGATTTTGTAGAGAATGAAGAGGGGAAACCCTAGAAGAAAGAAAGCTAGCCCAGGAATAAAAGAACTCTCACAAAATGAAACCTCTTCTCTAAAAGAAAATAGAGAATAAGAGGAGGAAAGTGTATAAAATACAAACCCCAGGGTTGAGAAGGAGCACAAGGTTGAGCATGACTCAACAAACAACCCCAAAAACTACAGAATACATGAACCTGGAGGAAAATGAGCTGACTGAAGAAGAGCCAACAGAAAACACTCCGACAGAGATGGAGCCAATAGAGGATGAGCCAATTGAAAGCCTTGGGGATTCTCCAAAAGTGTCACCAAGATCATCACCACAACCTTACAGCTCACCTCTAGGAAGCCCGATACATATTCCAAGTATTGACCCTGCACAGTAGGAAATATATGACTACATAGCATCAATAGAAACGAAGGCGAAAACAACAAAGGAGATGGTATAGAGCCTTGGAGAAGGAAGAAACTACGTAAATGAACAATCAGACTCAAACATCTTGAAGCAGGAGATCTTTGAACTAGAAACACTAAATCGGTATCTTAAAAATGAAAATCAAGCCCTGAAGACACAGAGTGAGATTTAGACTGCCAAGAGCGACAATCTATCTAAGCCTGTGGTATAAGAAAACAAGAAGCTGAAGAAGGAGAATAGAATTATGCAGAGGGAGATAATCAGTTTAAAGTACAAAATCCTAGTAAGGAAGCCTAGAACTCCAATCTCTACGAGAAAGAAGAAAACAATGAAAAGGGGAAATAACAAACAAGAGACACAAGCAAAAGACAAGGAAGAAGTGTATGAAGACATACAAAATCTTTAGTCTCGGGGAATGTAGAGTCTGAATATTGCCCTACCCTGACATCCTTTTTTCCCAATAATCTTATCTTTTTCATATATATTTACCATTTAATAAATCCATATCTACAAGGTTTTGATGAAGGTATGCATTAGTATGTTTTCTTGTTCATATTCAGCTATATATCCTATTGCTTTAATTAAAGTTGTAATTAACTACTGAATTGGCGTGTTTCTGCAGCTAGTCTAGGATTCCATAGCTGCCTTCATTGTTCACGAGGTTCCAGAGTTTCAGTTCAGAAACAAAAGGTGCAGATGGATAGAAGGTGACTCCCTCATGGATACCTTCCTATCCACTCGAAACCATTTTCTAAAGGAGGCACAGGAGATCACGGTCAAACTCTGAATCAACCGCCAGATTAACACATAATAGAGTCGAGATAAGCTAAAACCTTATTGTTTTGCTTTCGAAATATCAAAACGACAGTTTCATGATATATGTTTAGATAGGGTTAATAGATATTAGGCTTATGATTCTCACACATTTATGCAAGAGAGATGCTTTAAAGTTAATGGTCGCGCTATTATTTTGGTGCGCGCTAAATGAAATGTTTTCTGAACAATTTGTGACTTTCGTATGAATGAATTTGGTTTCTGTATGCAAGCATTGTACTGATTTAAAGCTATGAACTTCTATGTGGAGGGCTCCTACAATCAGTGTCAGGTTTTGATCAAATACAATCTGATTTCCTTCAATTATTCAATTGCTCTGTTTTGTGTGATCATGTTGTATAATGATTTTAAATTGTTATCTGCATAATAATTCTACTTTGCTTTATACTTCGATTAGGTTGTTGTTTACTTTTCTTTATACCTGGCACTGCACAATTATTTCCTTTTCTTCTTATCCAACACAATTGGAGTGCGTTTAACTCATAAATGTTGCTTGGATTACATTGTTGAGAAGAAATTGAACAAACAAGAAGACTTATCCTAAAACAATTGAGTTCAACAGTATTCCTTCATATCTGCTAGAGTAAGATTCCATTTTTCACTTACAAGATTAGGATCTGCAACAAGGATATTTAAAATCAAATCCTAACAACCTAACATAAGTAAAATCACCCTCACATCATCCACAAACTGGTTGAATAGTTATTAATTCCTAGGAAACTTAATCAACACCCTTAAGAATTACAACATTAATGCAATTAACAAACATCACCTCCATCCTAAGACTAGAATTTGACAAATACATAATGACCTACTAAAAGAACTTCTAAGCATATATTGTGCACCTATACTTCATCAGTGTATGCACCCTGGTTGGCAATTTGCGATTGCCAATTCAAGGACATTGAATTGACCAAACAAAGAGTATGCTATCAGAAAGACACCATCAAGTAGTTTGGGGACATAGTCACACAATACCAAACTTGGAATCAGTATGTGACCAAGAAGAAAAAAGTGGAGGTTTCCAAGTTGTTCTTTCACGAATATTCAGAGTCATAGTGTTTTTCCTTGTTAGTCTGTCTCTAGCCTATTTTGTCTTACATGGGTACATGTGGAAATTGTAATATTATTTGTAGATATTTTGTAAGTCAAATTCCACGTGTTATTAGTGGAATGTAAAAGTTCATCATTTGACTTAATGATTTATCTGTAAAGAAGTCTGAGAGTCATGAGAGTAGTCAAAGAGTTAGAAAGGCGAATTTTAAGGGTCACCCCACCCTTTGTTATAGATAGAACCTCATAACTCATAGAATAGGCTTTTGGGAGCCAATATTTTGGCTAGGCTTGTGCTTAGAAAAGGCTTGGGAGTATTGTGATGAGCCTTGGCTTCTCCAAAATGTAGAGTGAGTATAATTCTTTGGAGGAGTAGGTTTTCTTGACTGTAATGTTCCACTATTGCGGCTAGTGGTAGTCAATGGTGTACGTATGGATGGATATTTCACTTATAATAATAATATTAGAGCCAACATGCTTTCATGCATATGTTTTTATTGTAGTTGGATTATTTTGGTTTCTCTAGCAATGTATGTTGTTTAACTTACAAATTTTCTTATGAACTACTTTTATGCAATTTTATGAATCTTGTTGAACACATGTTGTTGGATTAACCCATCACTTTAGTTTTTGGACTCTTACACATTTGAGCTTGTTATTTCATTATGGTCGTGTGTTCCTTTCAAGCTACGTACTATTACAACCGTCTAAGGGGCACACTTCCTTTTCCCTTCCGTGCATTAGAACCTTCATGCATCGTACTTGACTCTCTGCAAGGTCACACACTTGATCTCACCGAAATTTATCATAATTACATTTGTGCGCTACCATGGTCAAGGAATTACACTACCACCCACTATTGGGACTCCTACTCCAAACGGTTTGAGGTCTAGTTGAGACTTCTTATCGGGGTGATCCCGTGAATGTTGGTGGGTCCAGCGTTGTCAACACAGGTGTACACCACAACACAATACATACACCTACACTCAATAATACATATACTTACACATGATACAACACAATGAATACACATGTCATGATACCCTAAGTATCCAATGCAGATACATAGTACTACATGCCCATAACACACCATGTACGACATGCATAGGATACCATATGTATACTAGTACCCTATGTACAACATGTACAAAATACTGCTTGTACAAAGAAACACCTACACACCATGTGCATGACATCACATGTACACAGCACCACCTATACAATGTGTACAGAATGCCACATGTACACCGCACCACATGTACAACATGTACACAATACCATATGTAGATAATACCGCATGCACAATGTGTACACAAAACCACATGTACATAGCTCCACATGCACGACATGTACACAACACCACTTTTACATAGTTTCACTTCTACAGCATGTACACATCACCACATGCACACAACATCACTTGTACAATCAAGCTCCCAACACAATATGTACATAGCACCACATGTACAACATGAAAAAAACACCAAATGTAAATATTTGTACATATCCAACATGTACATAGCGTCATATGTACAAAAAAATACGTATCCAACATGTGCACAACACCATCTATACCCAACACTACATTTGCAATATTCATACAACATTATTTGTACCACCATTTACATAGCATTTCATAAACAACATGTACACACACTATATATACACAACACTGCATGCACATAACATGAGAGATGCAACAAGTACAACATATGCACAATAGTAGTACGACACATCTAAAACCAAACTGCCTCTCCCAAGAAACCTTGCTTCTAGTGTCTATCCGACATCCATGCTTATCATAGCATGTCATGGATGACGCTATTTTCATTCCGCTGATGTATATCTCAGCATTAGCCTATCCATAACATAAACATAGACATAATATAATCAAATACTATCAATTCATATCCACATGATACTGGCCTCATATATTTGTCATGACTACTCACCCCACTTGACTCCTCATGAAGTAGGAATCTCTTCATGCCACTCACCTGCATAGGAAATCATTCCTCCAAAATAATGATCCCTGACAACCCTGTCAGACTATGACATGGATACAAAGATACATAGATGCATATACATACACAACAATGCATGCACACAACATCATAGATGCAATGTGTACAACATATACAACATATGCACAATAGTATTACAACACATCCAAAACCAAATTGTCTCTACAAAGAAACCTTGCTTCCAGTGTCTCTCTACCATCCATGCTTATCATAGCATACCGCAAATCACGTTGTTTTCATTCTGCTAATGTATCTCTTAGAATTAGCCTATCCATAACATAAACATAGACATAGTATAATCACAAAATATCAATTCATATCCACATGATATAAGCCTCATATATTTTTCATCACTACTCTCCTCACTTGATTCCTCATGAACCAAGAATCTCTTCATGCTAGATACCTGCATAAGAAATCACTCCTTCACAAGAATGATCCATGACAACCCTCTCATACTGTGACATAGATACATAGATACATATACATAAACACTAGCATGAAAAAATCATGATCCTATCTGACAACGACATACATACACACATACATATGTATATAAACATCAACATAATCATGATCATAACATAATTTCTAGAAAGCATACGGTCAAGGTTAAGAGAACTCCCTTTATCCGTGCACAACATGCACAGCATTGAGAACAACCATTCCAAACATAGCTAAGGCATCTGATGCCTTAGATCCATTTACTTCACCTTTCATGTTAGTTTTCTCATGTTTGTTCTGGCACCATCCATTTACATTAATGGACCCAACCAACTTAATTGACTGTCATACTCTTACCTTTAGCTTCCCTTACACATGCACCAAATTCATCTGAGTCTTTCATTACCTATTGGGTTACATTCAGATCTCCTAGATCTCCAATAACTTTCCTCTTTCCCAAACAATTCTCAAGACCTTCAAACATAAAAGGAAATAAAAAATGCAAACACGAAGAAAACAATGAAAACCAATAATAATACGACACCACGGATAAAGTGGTATGGCCATACACTAGAAATAAACAAAGTTGCAAATCATGTGCTAAAAAAGAACAAATAATTGAAATCACATGACTAACAATAGAAACCATGACTCAATCTCAATGGGTTCCCAATACTTCCAAAGGAAAGCTCAACCTGGGCCTTCTTCAGAATTTCACGGTAGTCTCTTTGCCACACAATCCTTTGCATCATATTTCCCTAAACATATAACCATTAGTGAATAAATAAACATAACAATACACCAGTGACCTTACCTTATTGTGCCAAACATTTAGGTTTCAACTGAACACATCCACGCCATCTCTTAAGGGATTCCAATCCTTTAACAAATATATACATAACTAGAACCAATTGTTATACCTATGAAATACTTATTTATGAATATAACACATATCCTCATAATGTGAGACAAGTTCAAGGTTAATAAGACTTCATGTATGCAAAGCACTCATTTGTTTAGAATTGTGGTTTCCAAACATAGCCAAAGGAATTTTCACCCAATTCATTTCTTTTACCTTTTCCTTGCTGCAATTGATTTTGACTGTGTCACATCACCCAACTATTAGTTATATAAACACATCAACTATTACCTTGTCAAGGTAATACAGAGCATGTTGCCTTACAATTGCTCACACATGTCAATTTCACGTTCCAAATATCAAGACTTATGTATATTGATTTGAAATCAATCTTTACCAAGTCGAACAACTGTGACATACTCAACAATCAACTCACATTCATTAGACATACTCTTACCTTTAGCTTCCCTTACACATGCACCAACGTCATCTAAGTCTTTCATTACCTATTGGGTTACATTCATATCTCCTAGATCTCCAATAACTTTCCTCTTTCCCAACCAATTCCCAAGACCCTCAAACATAAAAGGAAATAAAAAACCCAAACAAGAAGAAAACAATGAAAACAAATAAAAATACGACACCATGGACAAAGTGGCATGGCCATACACTAGAAATAAACAAAGCTGCAAATCATGCACAAAAAGTGATCAAATAATTGAAATCACAAGACTAACAATAGAAATCATGACTCAATCTTAATGGGTTCCCAATACTTCCAAAGGGAAGCTTAACCTGAGCCTTCTTCAGAATTTCATGTTATTCCCTTTACCACATAATCCCTTGCATCATATTTCCCTAAATACATAAACATTGGTGAATAAATAAACATAACAATACACCAGCGACCTTACCTTATTGTGCCAAACATTTAGGTTTCAACTGAACACATCCACGCCATCTCTCAAGCGATTCCAATCCTTTAACAAATCTATGCATAACTAGAACCAATTGTTATACCTATCAAATACTTATTTATGAATATAACACATATCCTCATAATGTGAGACAAGTTCAAGGTTAATAAGACTTCATGTATGCAAAGCACTCATTTGTTTAGAATTGTGGTTTCCAAACATAGCCAAAGGAATTTTCACCCAATTCATTTCTTTTACCTTTTCCTTGCTGCAATTTCACATGTCAATTTCACGTTCCAAATATCAATACTTATGTATATTGATTTGAAATCAATCTTTACCAAGTCGAACAACCGTGACATAATCAACAATCAACTCACATTCATTAGACATACTCTTACCTTTAGCTTCCCTTACACATGCACCAACGTCATCTGAGTCTTTCATTACCTATTGGGTTACATTCAGATCTCCTAGATCTCCAATAACTTTCCTCTTTCCCAACCAATTCCCAAGACCCTCAAACATAAAATGAAATAAAAAACCCAAACAAGAAGAAAACAATGAAAACAAATAATAATACGACACCATGGACAAAGTGGCATGGCCATACACTAGAAATAAACAAAGCTGCAAATCATGCGCAAAAAGAGATCAAATAATTGAAATCACAAGACTAACAGTAGAAATCATGACTCAATCTTAATGGGTTCCCAATACTTCCAAAGGAAAGCTTAACCTGAGCCTTCTTCAGAATTTCATGTTAGTCAGTTTACCACATAATCCCTTGCATCATATTTCCCTAAATACATAACCATTGGTGAATAAATAAACATAACAATACACCAGTGACCTTACCTTATTGTGCCAAACATTTAGGTTTCAACTGAACACATCCAGACCATCTCTCAAGGGATTCCAATCCTTTGACAAATGTATACATAACTAGAACCAATTGTTATACCTATCAAATACTTATTTATGAATATAACACATATCCTCATAATGTGAGACAAATTCAAGGTTAAGAAGACTTCATTTATGCAAAGCACTCATTTGTTTAGAATTGTGGTTTCCAAACATAGCCAAAGGATTTTTCACCCAATTCATTTCTTTTACCTTTTCCTTGCTGCAATTGAGTTTGACTGTGTCACATCACCCAACTATTAGTTATATAAACACATCAACTATTACCTTGTCAAGGTAATAGAAAACACGTTGCCTTACAACTGCTCACACATTTCAATCTCATGTTCCAAATATCAAGACTTATCTATATTGATTTGAAATCAATCTCCACCAAGTCGAACAACCATGACATACTCAACAATCAGCTCACGTTCATTAGTCATAATACATAATTCTACAACTTTCACCTACTTACACTCAAGTACATATTAGTTGTCTCAACACATATGTATTAGTACAACCATCTTAAAACAAGATCATTTCTTCATGCAATCTTTTATATACTCATACTCATATCATGCAATTAATCAAACATTCAAACAATAGGTAGATGACATAATAGACACCAAACACTCAAACACCATATAGATGACATACTAAAACATTCAAGCACCAAGTAGATGACCTAGAAAACTCATATCTTAATATATATTATGGGAGGCTATATTTTCTGCACAATGAAGCTATATTAACATGATATAAATTCAAAACATATCAACTCAAACATAAACAAGGTCATGATATCTATAACAATAACTAGCTAACATGTTCACATCATAAAGTTGTAAATAATTATCATTCATGCATAACAATCACATATGAAAAGTCAATGTAGATTAGTATGACATAATATCACAATATATTAACTCATACCCGAATGCCATAAGCCTAACCATTTTCATATACAAATCCAACTTAGTGTGATACATGTAATATCAAGATATTAATATAATAACCCTAATCATCAAGTTACTAGCATATAACAACAACAAGTTATATATCATGCTCATCAACAACATATAACCTAATCATGGAGCTAACTATCATACAACAACAACAAGTTAACTTATAACATACTCATCAACAACATATAACATAATAATCAAGTTATCTAACCTAAAACAACAATAGAAATGCATACCACCAAATGTTACGATCATTCATGACAATCTGACACATGTGCATATGACCACACTAATCAACTAGCATCTATCATACATGTAACCATAACAACAATAAAATGAAAGGCATACACATAACCATAATGCATACAACAATCCTTAACCTACATATCTGCATGCCCAACATACAAACCTATATGATGACATCCTCTTGCCTCGAGGTCCAATGTTTCAACTTCACTTTGATGGTTTACATATATTACTCTATCTCAACCAACACATTATCATCATAACATACCAATCTCATCATGATGACCTAATTGCATACAATGACTTCACAATGCATGTATGACCTACCATACATGCATAACCATGACCATGAAAATGCATACATAACAACATATAGACCCTGACATGCATTCATGACAAATGCATCCCAACTGTTATCACTCAGGTTGTTCCCTTTGAATCCTAAGGGAATACGGCCAAGGTAACCACAAACCAAGCTTTGGACTGCAGGTCCTAGCCTACCAGCAGTCAGAGAGGGCTCTCTCTTAGGATTTAGCTTTGTTAAAGGGATGATTTTAGGCTAGATATGATGTACATGGGTTTTGTTTGAGTTTGGTGGGATGGTTGATCTATTCAGAAAGAGTTGGCATGCAAAGTGTAAGAAGTTCAAACCATTGGGCATGGAGTCCATGAATGTGAACTGATGGATGTGTCTTCTTTGGTGGAAGAGGGGAATATGGAGCAGGATAGCTACACATGGCACAATGTTTAATGTTGGAACAAGGATGAAATGGAGGTCAGGGGATGAGAGGCAATTAAGGCTCTATCATCTAGCCAAAGAGGGAAAGCAGATGAAGGCTAAATAGGAGCAATGGAGAATTCCTAGACAGTATTCATAAATGAGAGAAATAGATTAAACATGTTTAATTAAGAATGCATATTCATCACTATTTTAGAGGAAAACATAGGAAAGTTACAAGAATTGAGCACAAAGGGCATGAAAACCAGTTCTGATCTATTCCTTTTTCCTGCAACTTAGATTATGATATATAGATGATACAGATACATATAAACTGATAAACAGAGGGAGGAAAGACTTATTGAACCATGAGCAAGCACGAGAATTCCATATCAAGCTCTTTAGCCACTAAAAGCACAACCAGCCAGTTCAGATGCAAACATTCCAACAATCTTTGATTAGAGAAGCTCTTAACATTTACAGTGCAAGTCTAGAATAAAAAATACAACCAGCCGCCCACCAATCAACAACCCTCATTACATTGTTCAGGGCTATATTTATAGACAATATATCAACAAAAATAAATCTGATAGAAGATCTCAGGAAATAACTGTAATTAACCTAACTTCTCTTGCAAGTAATGTAAAAAATATCTATCTAATGCTGCGCTGGGGGCAACTGTTTCAAAAAATCAGGCTATGTGTCCTTTGTTGTTATGCTTTGGCCATTTATCATAACTGTGCATTGGTCTCTGCTCCACTGCTCTTGAGTGGCTTTGATGTGCATTAACTGTGATCTGAGAGCCTTAAGTGCCTTCACCGCTTTCTTTGACTTTGATGGAGGCTTTTAATGTTCAACTTCTTTGATATTGTTGATCTGATACTCTTTTCTGCTTCACTGATACATTTTTAATTGAATCTGGGCTTTATCTTTCCTCTGATACTATTTAACATTCGATTCGCGCCTCTCTTTCTCTGCTGATCCTCTTGATATGCTCGACACTGTCAAATCGCCCCTTTTCTACCCTTTCAAGGATAAAATAGTTGCTGCAAACTGAGGCTTTCCATTTTGGCCCTTTTTCCTTAGCGATGCGCGATTAGCGCTAAGCGCTAATCACGCATCAAAAAATGCGTCAAATTTTCATTCCGAGCTTCCTAAGCATCGATTTCGCACTTTGCGCCCTTTTTCGGCGGGTGACGTCAGTGGTACGGAAGATGACGTCACCAGGGTGACGTGGCAGGGTGACGTGGTGCTTACGTCACGCAGGGGGAAGTGGTAGGGTGACGTGGTGCTTATGTCACACAAGGGGAAGCGGTATGCGGTTTCAAGGTGCACCGCTTTTGCGCACAGGCAGTTTGGGAGGAGGGGGCTCCACCACAGTCGAGAGGGTGACGTGTGGCAGGAGTACGATGGGAAAACCGCCTATCTCCCGGACGCTAACCATCGACAGGTTTGGAGGGGAAAGGACCCGCCCACCGTAGATCTAGGGCAGGGGCGATCTGGCAAATGGTAAAACAGAGAAGGTGGCGGAAGGATAAGGGATGGGGCCCACGACGACTGTATTAATTATTTAATTTCGGTGGGGGGGGAGAACTTTAATAAAGTGGGTTTTTTCATTTGGGTTTGCGGGTTATGTGGGCCAGTTAGACTTTAAAACATCAAACCATTAACAATGCAGGTGGAGGGGGAGGGTTTAGGTTTATAGATGAAAGAGGGGGGGTCTAGGGTTATTAATTTAACCAGGGGTTAAAGTAACTCTAGGTTTAAGATGCAGAAGGGTTTATATTAGTCCCGAATGGACCAATATCTCCCAAACCATGTTACATAGCTATAGTGCTATAGGGTGGGATATGTAATATTTTGGGATTTTTATATAGTTTTTTGTAGAATAGGGGAAGGCGAAATGATTTAGGGAGCTAGATAATAGGGTTAGATGTTAATATGAGGTCTTTGGAATGCAAAGCAGGGGATACATGCTAAGTTTATAGAAGGGAAACTTAAACATAGGGAAATGAATGGATTGTGTAAAGATTAATTTTACACAAGAAATGTGGCTTCTTTTCATTGAGGAAAGTCAAAACCTGACTTGATATTTCACGCAAATGAGCTGAAAGTAGGACTTGTTGGGCAGATCCCAAGGTCCTCACGGGGATGTTAGTAAGTGATTTGGGAAATAAGAAGAAGGGGGAGTTAGAGATGCCTTGCTTGATCTGATCAGAATGAAAAAGTGCCCCAAAGCTGTGATCTGGATGAATATAACACTTCAAAACATGAAATGGATCACATAGCTTGACTTATGCAACCACAAAACTACTTACCCAGCCTACTTTACCTAGAATTTTTTTCTTCTTTTGGTTTGGGTGCACTTGAACTAGCAAACCCAGCTTTTCACCTTTTTCTTTTTTACTGTCCTCTTATCTACATCTATACTTATTTCATCCAGGGGCTCAGATTAGGCTGTTGAGTACCCTTGCTTCTCTACCTATCTAAGAATCTGCCAAGATTAAGCTGTTTGGACAGATAATGATTTTCTATATTCTACAATAGGAAATTGAAACCTAGGGAGACCAAGATTAAGCTGTTCAACCTCCTTTAACTGAAAATTCTTCGAAAATGGAATAAATCATCAAAATTGGAATACAGCAGAGGCACTTAGACTAGTACACTCTCATGGACACTTCTTTAGCCTGAGTATCAAATATGGAACACTGCAGCCTGCGAAGTATGACATATTTGGCATGTAAAAATGTCAATCATGAAAGATGAACACCTGCTATGAGCAGGAGGCTAACAATGGCTCCACTTGGGGATCGCTTTTCCTTGCGAAAAGTCAAGAACAGTAGGTCAGAATGCCTTAATTTTTAGTTGTTTGTTGTACTCTGGAAACTTCCCTTTGCTGGTTGTTTTATTTATGAACATGACAGCAGACTTGAAGAGCTTAGGGCCCTCACTTCGGGCTTCAACTACAGCAAGCTTGCTATCCAAACCGAAAATTGAAATCCTACCTACCTACTCTAACCAGCACTTACTTTGTTGTTAGGTGAAATGAAATAACCAGTGTAGCCATTTAAGCATTATAAACATCGGTGAGCTTTGTTGCTTGTGCTTGCTGGTGATAAAAATGGAGATCTTGCCATCAGATATAACTTTTTTAACTTTTGAGAAGATCAGAAAACTGCTGACCTTCTTTGCTGAAACAAGAAACTGTACAAAAGGGTCCTGTAGCATATATACATTATTGTTGGACTGAATTGAAGAAATGTACAAAACATTGGGATCACTATCATGCCTTGGAAACTAGATATCATCAACATTTTGATATTGAGGCACACAGCTTGCTAATGGAGAAGAGCACTTCTTTACTTCATCATACACCCTGTCAGCACATGAATCATATCCAACATGAAATGATATTTGCTATTTATTACAGATAGGCTCATATGGCTCTTGACTGATCTGCGCAGGCTGCTCCTCTTCTTATTTGAAAAACTCAGATGGTTGAAAACAAAGAGGCAGGGGATCCACTTGGATCACTTGGTAACGAAAAACCGCTTTCGGATCTTCCTCAATCTGATATTCGATGGCTCTTTGGGGCTGCAAAACTAGAGGCAATATATTTTGAACAATGATTTGGGCTTCCTCCACATGATCAATATCAACACTTGTTGATACTTGCTTATTAACTGTATGATAGTTCTCCTTAATAACTTGAAAAGAATCAACACAGAAAGGTAAAGTTCTCCTGAAATCAAAATTTTATGTGCTTTCCTCCTTTAATTCATAGCTGAGATAGGCACATTGATCATTGATTTTAGGATGCTGATCCTGAATTGTGCTTTCTGCCAAAATAGGCTCTGACTCCTCTGCAAAGCTGATTTGGTCATTAGGCTCATAATCATCGGCATACTCATCGTATTTTTGCAAGCAGTTGAAAGAAGAGAAGTTGTTATATTCATATAGTATATTAGGAGACTGCTCCATCATGTATGGCTGTACGAATATGTCATCTGTTTTGTGGCAGGTTTTTTCATGAATGTCATTACTTTCCTCTTGCAAAACATATGTGTTTTGGTGCTCTAAACATTCCACTTTCATTGTGATCATTTCCTCTGACTTTTGTAACAAGCCATGAAGTTTTTCTTCTTGCTCTGCTTTGCGCTTTTCTTCCCTGATCTTCAGATTTGCCTCTATGTCCACTACCATGTCCTGCATTTGTTTCATAGTGGACGGGCTCCTTTCTCTTAAACGGAATTCTATTTCTGGGTCAAAAGTTCTTGGATAATGCAATAGAGCTAAATCAGGGGGAGGTCTAATATTCAAAGGGATAGAATGGTAAAGTTGATTGAATCGATCACAAAATTGCTGAATAGATTCATTTGAATGTATTTTTAACTGATTATATTCTTCAATGAGCAAGAGGAAATTAAGTTTGATCATCCATCTATCAAGGAAGAGTTTGGAAAACTATTGAAGATTAGAGATGCTAGCCTCATGCAATGCTTTAAACCAAGTCCTAAGCTTTACAAAGAAAGGGAAAACAGCTCGATACTAACATCCTCATCCTCCACTTCAAATATATTGAGATAGTCTTCAAAGGCTTGGATATGCTTTTGTGCAGTAATTCCATTCTCTCCATCAAATCTTGGGAGATACTCAGGATGATTTTTGGGTAGAGGATTAAGCATCGGAGGCAAAACAAGAGGGTTATATCTGCCAAGAACCTTACGAGGCATGGGATTATGTACAGGGACTGGCTGAATGGGTTCAATATGAACAAGGCCAGAATGATTGGCTTTGACATTTGTTTCTTCCTTGGCTATATGATGATTTTCAGCAGCATTTAAAGGTTGCTGTTCTAGTGTGCAAGGAGGCTTTTCAACAACATTTTCAGAAGGAAAATCATAAAAATCTAATTTAAAATCGCTTTTAAAATACAATATACACAACGAAATTTTATGGAAGAGAAAGAACATGACCTCTTGGATAGTAATCGAGGTCAAAATCCTGATCTGCTCGTATATTTCTCTTGGGTTCATTTCTTCAGCGGAGTCTTTATTATGAGGATTATGTGGAGTCGCCAAGTGGATAAATAAATTAACTTTGAAGGGCCTGATCTCTCTCCACCACACAGATCAGAACTAAATATGCAATAAAAAACAAAATATTTTCAGATTTTTTGAGATTTTTTGATTTTTTAGGATTTTTCAAAACAAGTTTAAGACTTATTCGAAAGGCAAACTAATAAAAAAATGGGATTTATAGTGATGAAAAAATGATTGTCCCTAGTGGAGTCGCCATTATGTTATCACTCAGGTTGTTCCCTTTGACTCCTAAGGGAATACGACCAAGGTAACCACAAATCAAGCTTTGGACTGCAGGTCCTAGCCTACCAACAGTCAGAGAGGTCTCTTTCTTAGGATTTATCTTTGTTAAAGGGATGATTTTAGGCTAGATATGATGTAGATGGGTTTTCTTTTAGTTTGGTGGGATGGTTGATCTATTCAGGCAGAGTTGGCATGCAAAGTGTAAGAAGTTCAAACCATTGGGCATGGAGTCCATGAATGTGAACTGATGGATGTGTTTTCTTTGGTGGAAGAGGGGAATATGGAGCAGGATAGCTACACATGGCACAATGTTTAATGCTATAACAAGGATGAAATGGAGGTTAGGGGATGAGAGGCAATTAAGGATCTCTCATCCAGCCAAAGAGGGAAAGTGGATGAAGGCTAAATAGGAACAATGAAGAATTCCTAGACAGTATTCATAAATGAGAGAAATAGCTTAAACATGTTCAATTAAGAATGCATATTCATCACTATTTTAGAGAAAAACATAGCAAAGTTACAAGAATTGAACACAAAGGCCATGAAAACCAGTTCTGATCTATTCCTTTTTCCTGCAACTTAGATTACGATATATAGATGATACAGATACATATATACTAATAAATAGAGGGAGGAAAGACTTATTGAATGATGAGAAAGCACGAGAATTCCATATCAAGCTCTTTAGCCACTAAAAGCACAACCAGCTAGTTCAGATGCAAACATTCCAGCAATCTTTGATTACAGAAGCTCTTAACATTTACAGCGCAAGTCTGGAATCAGAAATACAACCAGCCACCCACCAAAAAACAACCCTCATTACGTTGTTCAGGGCTGTATTTATAGGAAATATATCTACAAAAATAGATCTGATAGAAGATCTCAGGAAATAACTACAATTAACGTAACTTCTCTTGCAAGTAATGTAAAAAATATCTATCTAATGCTGTGCTGGGGGCAGCTGTTTCAAAAAATGAGGCCATGTGTCCTTTGCAGTTATGCGTTTTCCATTTACCATAACTGTGCATTGGTCTCTGCTCCACTGCTCTTGAGTGGCTTTGATGTGCATTAACTGTGATCTGAGAGACTTAAGTAGCTTCACCGCTTTCTTTGACTTTGATGGAGGCTTTTAATGTTCAGCTGCTTTGATATTGTTGATCTGATACTCTTTGCTGCTTCACTGATACTTTTTTAATTGAATCTGGGCTTTATCTTTGCTTTGATACTCTTTAACATTTGATTCGGGCCTCTCTTTCTCTACTGATCCTCTTGATATGCTCAACACTGTCAAATCGCCCCTTTTCTACCCTTTCAAGGCAAAAATAGTTGCTGCAAACTGAGGCTTTCCATTTTGGCCCTTTTTCATCAAAAATTACCTCAGATTTTCATTCCGGGATTCCTAAGCATCAATTTCGCACTTTGCGCCTTTTTTCGGTGGGTGACGTCAGTGGTACGGAGGATGACGTCAGCAATGGGACCCAGTACGGCGGATTACATCAGCAGGGTGACGTGGGAGGGTGACGTGGTGCTTACGTCACGCAGGGGGAAGCGGTAGGATGACGTGGTGCTTACGTCACGCAAGGGGAAGCGGTATGCGGTTTCAAGGCGCACCGCTTTTGCGCACAGGCGGTTTGGGATGAGGGGGCTCCGCCACAGTCGAGAGGGTGATGCATGGCAGAACTACGACGGGAAAACTGTCCATCTCCCATCCCTAACCATCGACAAGTTCGAAGGTGAAAGGACCCGCCCACCGTAGATCTAGTGTGCGGGCGATCGGGCAGATGGCGGAACAGAGAAGGTGGTAGAAGGATAAGGGATGGGGCCCGTGACACATGTATTAATTATTTAATTTTGGCGGGGGGGGGGGGGCGGGGGGGAGAACTTTAATAAAGTGGGTTTTTCATTTGGGTTTGTGGGTTATGTGCGCCAGTTAGAGTTTAAAACATCAAACCATTAACAATGCAGGTGGAGGGGGAGGGTTTAGGTTTATAGATGAAAGAGAGGGGGTCCAGGGTTATTACTTTAACCAGGGGTTAAAATAACTTTGAGTTTAAGATGCAGAAGGGTTTATATTAGCCCAAATGGACCAATATCTCCCAAACCATGTTACATAGCTATAGTGCTATAGGGTGGGATATGTAATATTTTGGGATTTTTATATAGTTTTTTGTAGAATATGGGGAGGGGAAATGATTTAGGGAGCTAGATAATAGGGTTAGATGTTAATATGAGGTCTTTGGAATGCAAAGGAGGGGATGCATGCTAAGTTTATAGAAGGGAAACTTAAGCATAGTGAAATGAATGGATTGTGTAAAGATTAATTTTACACAAGAAATGTGGCTTCTTTTCATTGAGGAAAGTTAAAACCTGCTTGATATTTCACGCAAATGAGCTGAAAGCAGGACCTGTTGGGCAGATCCCAAGGTCCTCAAGGGGATGTTAGTAAGTGATTTGGTAAATAAGAAGAAAGGGGAGTTAGATATGCATTACTTGATCTTATCAGAATGAAAAAGTTCCCCAAAGTTGTGATCTGGATGAATATAACACTTGAAAACATGAAATGGATCACGTAGCTTGACTTCTACAACCACAAAACTACTTACCCAGCCTACTTTACCTAGCATTTTTTTCTTCTTTTGGTTTGGGTGCACTTGAACTAGCAAACCCAACTTTTCACCTTTTTCTTTTTTACTGTCCTCTTATCTACATCTATACTTATTTCATCCAGGTGCTTAGATTATGCTATTGAGCACCCTTGCTTCTCTACCTATCTAAGAATCTGCGAAGATTAGGTTGTTTGGACAGATAATGATTTTCTATATTCTACAACAGGAAATTGAAACCTAGGGAGACCAAGATTAAGCTGTTTGGACCTCCCTTTATTGAAAATTCTTCAAAAATGGAATAACTCATCAAAATTGGAATACAGCAGAGGCACTTAGACTAGCACACTCTCATGGACACTTCTTTGGCGTGAGTATCAAATATGGAACATTGCAGCCTGCGGAGTATGACATATTTGGCATGTAAAAATGTCAATCATGAAAGATGAACACTTGCTATGAGCAGGAGGCTAACACCAACAACAACATCATTATCTCCTTCATGGAAACAATCACATAGTCCACAAACATGGAGAACACATGCAACCGACATTCATGCATGACAAACACATTCTGCCCATGTAGTCCAATGGTTGAACCATTCTATGATACCACTCTGTAACACCCTCATCCTACATCTACCCAAGTAACTTTCTAACCAGGGTAAACATGCAACAAGAGGCTACTATAATGGGATTCGACCTCCTGTGTCACCTCAAGGAAGTGGAACCTTTAGAAACACACCATACAGACATTCCACATTAGCAACAGGACTCCCAGGAACCATCCCAACCTCTAAGGTAACTAGCCCTTGGGTCCCACTGAGATTTTAGATGATTTAATTCCCAAACACTCCTTGATATGGGCATGCATGCGTCCTGTTATCACTGGGATGGAGCAGGTTGGGATGTGTCAACCTTCAACCCATCATAACTATTTCGAACCAAATTTTGACTGGAAGTTAGCCCTTCCAATCAGAGAGGGCTCTCTCAATATACTTAAAAATTTGGCTATGATAAGCTAAAAAATATAGATGGATAACTCTGGTTTTCTATGTGACTTTTGTAGGTGAAAGAGTGTGAGGACAACCACCATTGGGCATGGAGCCATTTAATAAAATCGATTAGAAAGAACAAATTTTTGTTGAAGCTAAGGAATTTTTTGGCTTACTAATGTCAATATGGACATTTATAGTAATCACAACAGATTGAAGGAAGTTGAAGCAATACAACATTGAATTCAAAGTAATCAAATAAGCCATGAAAATTGATAACAACATAGGAGCATCATAGGATGAAACTAAAACCAAAAACGAATCTCAGGTTAAAATAGAGTATTGTTGCAAACTGTATTTATATTGACTGAAAATATAAAAAACGTAGTCTTCTCACATCCTCGATCCCCCCTTCTACAAAATCAAGAAATCACACATATATAGAGTGATATCTCTTTTACAAAATCTGCCACCTTGGCTAGATTCAATCAATGACTAAGAGATCTAATCCTATTTGATTAATAAAACATTGAACCTTCATATGGATTTTCTGTTTTAATAGAGTTTGAAGACAAATAGGAGTCATCTAAACAAAACCTATCTAACTGTTACAATAATTTAGGAAAATTTCTTGAAGTGTTGGCACTGTATTTGTAGAAATTTAGAACATATGGCCCTTCGAATGTGCAATGTTTTTTTTTATTTATTAAAAAGTGATTGTAAATATCTTCACTGTCCTCCATTTATCATTGCTTCACTGTGTCTCATTGTCTCACTTTTCATTGCATTCTGTTTTATGGTTGTGTTGTTGGATATACGATAAAAATACCCTTGTCATCCTCTGAGCATAGGTTAAAAAAATGCTTTAATTCTCATTGACCTAGCCCTACATATATTGCAATCAGAATATGGGAGAGGGCCTTTTTTACTATGTTTCATAGTTGTTTGTTGACTATCTAGACATGAAACTTTAATAAAGCATGACACATAGAATATTGCATCCAGAACCAGGACTTCGTATATTTCCATCGGGAAGGAAGAAGGGGTGTTAACACTATTTTATGGTGATTTCCCAATATTTCGGACCTGAAATTCCACAAAACCATAATGCATAAATTTTTGGGTCCATTGCAATCACAAGTAAAAAGGGACCTCGACGGAGAAGGGATTTATGACTTGAGCAATCCCTGATTGTGATATCAAAATCGGCAGTGGAGGACCTATCACAATTGGCGAGGGGAGACCTATCGTAACCGGTGGGTGGGACAAAACTTTATGCGATATGATAGTCGATGAGGAGGACTTTTGATATCGGTGGAGGAGTGGTGAAAGGACTTTGCAATATCTCAATTGGCAGGGAGGATATGCGATATTGAAATCGCAAGTGAAGGAGGGATTTACAATATCAGAATCGGTGGGGGACTTTGTGATATGCGATATCACAATTGAAAAAGGTAAGGGGAGATGGGTGTTTGTTTATTGCAAAAGGGAAAGGTCGATAACAATATGCTTTGCGGGCCTCGGCCCTTTAAAAAGTACTGTGACATGTTTTTATAAATGTTTTAAATTATTTCAAAGAGGAATGGGGAAACACGGATAGAGTTGAAATATTAATGCGGCTAGAGTTGGAAATGGGTAACTGTGGCTAGAGTTGAAAGACAAAGGATAAGTGAAAGAAATGGGTTTTAGAGAATTTCTCCAAAACAATTTAAACTAGACCTATTCTTCCTCGTTAAATCTTCAAATACAAAGCAAAGCAACCTCTTTTAGAAAAGTGGAAGATAGATGCAAAGAGAAGTGGTGGGAAAAAATTATCTAAAATGACTAATTAAACCAAAAATTATTTCTAGGAGTTATCATGCATAGCAATGGATCCAATGGGGATGTTGCGTCCTTGTGGTGCAGCAAAGAACCAGTGGAATAGTTGTCTAACCATTGATTTGATCCCAATTTGAAGACTACATTCAAACCCACTTCACCAAATTGAAAAACAAACCACAAAATTTTTCCTAAAGCTGAGGGAAATGCTTGCCCAACAAGCTTATTTATGTACCAATAACCCTACTCTAACATCTGAAAATCCACTTGCTTAATTCAAGCAATATGAAACCTCCAATATAACCCGTCAAAGAGTTGATTCAACACTTGGGCTTTGTGACCATGCTTGAACAAAATTAGTTGTGGATCATCTATGGGCAACTCACAATAAACAACGAATCCATCACTTGAGCTTATAAATGAAAGAAAATCCACCTTCACTGGTCACTGGAATAGATTTACCAAACGATCTTGATAATCATGAAAAATCACCTTTTCTTGATGACTAACACCATGAGGGCTGAATTCATTCATAACTAATGGCATCTTTTTTCCTATGTCTTTAATTCAAAGAACATCATGAAATAAAAGGGAAACAATAAATTTCTCTTCCCTTCTAGGTAATCAACAAAACCATCCATGCATCCTTAAACATCTTCAAACATGACATCCATATTGTGTGTATCAAAACTAATATTTTTCTTATCAAACAAAACAGATATAACCTTTGGTAGTTTTTCTTGAGGAATGTCATCTTGATTATGAACACTAATAGCTCCTATGCAAAGAACTTTATTCATATCATCCATGTCATTTTGATGATCCTCAAATAGAATAGGTAAAACCTGTATATTCAGCTCTATATGTATCGCATGTTTACCTACAGTGAACTATCATGCACTTCAATCGAGACAACATCATTAACGGAAAAATGTTCTTTCCTAGGTAGACAAACTTCTTCACATGTTACCTCTCTATTTAGAATCTTCATGCATGTATTTTCAATAACCTAATCTTGAGGAGTTTCTTTTTGACATAAAATCTCTGAAAAGGACTCATACCTTTGACTACATATAGATTGACGAGGTTGCAAATTCTCATGGATTTCATGTAATATGACTTGATTGTCAAATTGCTAAGCCATTTCATCTTGAACTAAAGAAGAGACATCTACTTCTTGGAAAACTTCTTGACCATCATGACAACTAGCTTGAGAACAAAATTCATAAAGTGCCTCTAACATCTCCTCATCATCCATACAATCTACGTCATCATTAATAGTTTCAAGATATTGAATGAAATTTTTCAAAAAATTACAATAGTATTGAAACAGTGGTGATGAAGGATGAGACTTCCCATAATGTCCAAAAAATATTCTATGGAAATATTTAAGAGAACACAAGCTTCCCGATGGAAACCCTTCATACAATACTCCAAATTTATCTTCTAGAGTAGCCATAAACATCTTCATGAGACAATCCTCAGGAAACTCAACCCTGAGTCTACATTCATGTATGTGGTATTTAACCAAATGTAGACCACTGTCATTTTCATTTTAATCTTTAAATATGGGAAGATGGGTTGGCCAATCAACACAAGGCATAGGATTTAGAAAATCATAGATGTGAGACCGATCCATATGAGCGTACATGACATTTCTTCTTACGATAGAATTCATATTGGAACTTCCTCAAGATACCAATATGTAAGCAGTGGAGTCACCATGAAGCTTCAATCTTCAGGATATTTTTAAATTGGAGTCCCCAATGTAATATCACGACATTCAGAAAAATATGATTTCTTGTTGCCCTCAGGAATCAGAATGAAGAGACTTAAAGAAAAATCCAAGACAAGGAGCTTTCCAGTTCCCAGCAGATGCACCCAAATGTTATCACTAGGCTAGGGCAGGTTGGGTTGTGTCAACCTTCAACCCAGCGTAACTATTCCAAAAAAACTTTTGATTGGAAGTTAGCCCTTACAATCTGAGAAGGATCTCCCAATATACTTAAAAATTTGGCTATTATAAGCTCAAAAATACAAATGGCTAACTCTAGTTTTCTATGTGATTTTTGTAGGTGAAAGAGTGTGAGGACAACCACCATTGGGCATGGAGTCAATTAAAGAAAATAAATTACAAACAACACAAATTTGCAGAATCTGAGGCATTTTTTGGTTTACTAATGTGAATATGGGCATTTACAATAATCACAAGAGATTGTAGGATGTTAGAGAAATATAACATTGAATTCGAAGTAATCAAATAAGCCATGAAAACTGATAACAACATAGGAGCATGATAGGGTGAAACTGAAACCAAAAATGAATCTCAGGTTAAAACAGAGTATTGTTGCAAACAATATTTTTATTAACTGAAAATATACAAAATGTGATCTTCTCACATCCTCGATCCCCCCTTCTACAAAGTTAAGAAACCACCCATATATAGAGTGAGATCTCTTTCACAAAATCTTCCACCTGGGCTAGATTCGATCAATAGGTAAGAGATATAATCCTATTTTATTAATAAAAAATTGAGCCTTCATAGGGATTTTCTGTTGTAATAGAGTTTGAAGACAATTACGACTCACCTAGACAAAACCTATCTAACTGTTACAATAATTTAGGAAAGCTTCTTGTAGTGTTGGCATCGTATTTGTAGAAATTTAGAATATCTGGTCCTTTAAATGTACAATGTCTTTTGCTAATTAAAACGTGCTTGAAAATTTCTTCACTGTCCTCTATTTCTCATTGTTTCACTGTGTCTCGTTGTCTCACTTTTCACTGCATTCTGTTTGATGACTGTGTTGCTGGATTTACGCTGAAAATACCTTTGCTACCCTCTGAGCCGAGAAAAAATGGATGCTTTAATGCCGTTGACCTGTGGCTACTGATATCATAATCACAATATGGGAGAGGGCCTTTTTACCATGTTTCATAGTGCTTTTCCGACTTTCTGGATGTGAAACTTTAATAAAGCATGACACATAGAATATCGCATCCAGAACCAAGACTTCGCATATTGCCATCAGGAAGGAAAAAGGGGTGTTAACACTAATTTAGGGTGATTTACCAATATGCAAAACCTAAAATCTCACACAACCATAATGCATAACTTTTGAGGTCCATTGCAATCGTAGTTCAGAAGGGAGTTCGACGGAGAAGGGATTTATGACTTGAGTGATCCCCGATTCGAATATCACAATCGACTGGGGAAGACCTATCATAATTAGTGAGGGGAGACTTATCACAATCAGTGGGTGCGACAAAACTTTATGCGATATCATAATCAGCGCGGAGGAATTGTGATATCGGTGGAGGAGTGGTGACGTGACTTTGTGATATCGCAATCGGCAGGGAGGATAGAGTTTGAAATGGGTAAATGCAGCTAGAGTTGAAAGAAAAAGGATGAGTGAAAGGAAGGGGTTTTAGAGATTTTCTACAAAACAATTTAAACTAGACTTATTCTTCCTCCTTAAATCTTCAAATACAAAGCACAACAACCTCTTCTAGAAAAGAGACAGTTAGATGCAAAGAGTAGTGGTGGTAAAAACTTATCTAAAATGACTAATAGAACTAAAACTTATTTCTAGGAGCTATCATGGCTAACACGTCCAACGGGTTCTGGATGCTCACACAACTTGGGTATGCCATCGTCTAGGGACCTTTTTTCCCAATGTTGTGTATGCATATCTGAAATTTGAATCACCTTTTTAGGCCCACAACCCAAGACAATGCCCATAACTCAATGACACTCTAAGAACTGAGAGATAACAATAGAATAAGGATGCAAATGCAATTACTTGAATAAAAACTTGACTGGACCCCTACTAGCCATGACAAACATTTTGTTAAACATGTCACATATATGTAATGTACAGGTTTAAACAACATATCTTAGCATATGGGTCTGATACTTATCTGACAACCGCTAAGAAGCATTATTCGCTTATATCATTAGTTGCATTATCATCTATTAGGTTATAAATACATTTTTCATTCATTTACAAATCAAAACATGAGGAGATCCATACATCATCATTGTCATAATACATGATTATAACTAGCACAACAGTAATAGATATATCAAGGATACATTAGCCATAGAATCAACAATATAATCCAATACATTTACACATAATATATGATGGAAAGAACCTATTATTAATTATTTGAAAATCCAACCTAATATGGGACTACCACATTCCACCCGACCATAGAATGGCTGAGCCAATTCTCTCTTCATCCATTCACCCTATGCCATATTCCAAGGATGAATGTG
This sequence comes from Pinus taeda, assembly GCA_000404065.3. Classification (NCBI taxonomy): domain Eukaryota; kingdom Viridiplantae; phylum Streptophyta; class Pinopsida; order Pinales; family Pinaceae; genus Pinus; species Pinus taeda. The sequence continues at coordinate 282,213 of APFE030112264.1, forward strand.
TGACTCACACCAAAAGGACCAGCCAGGGCATCCCGAGGCTAAACCACCTCACCCACATCAATAGAAACCAGGCTTCACCATAATCCATCTCGGATCACTAGGCCAAACAATAAACATTTAATAACATGCTTTACCATCATCTCCACCAGATCACTAGGACAAAACAAGCGTGGATGCCACAGGATTTATCCACCTACACCATGAGGAATTTTCCTGTTTGCTAGTCTCTTAGGATTTATTCAATCCCCATGGGATCACTAGGCCCTAAACTGAGACCCACTCTCTAGGTTTTACCACATATCCCATCCTAGGATTACTAGGCCTGATGGAGAGTGCCCACCTGTAGGATTTACTATATATCCTCCCATTCACTAGTCGAGGATCCCAAGGCACACAATATGTTGCTTTAACGCAACCCATAGTTTCGTTCAGGGGTCACAAGGCGAGTGGCTTTACTGCAATCCATAGTCTGATCCAGGGATCACTAGGCCATGGGTTATTTATTTTGGAGATCCACCTCACTTAGCTTCAAAGACATCCGGCTATCCAGCCCAACCAAGACATGAGAACCCCCATCACACCATGGTTATCCATTAATGGTAAGGCTAGGTTGAAAACATTGTCACACCTAGAAAAACCCATGCCAAGACAGTAAAAAACCACATGCAATACCATGCATGCCAATTATAGCAAGAAAAACACACATGAATATGGCTACTACAAAAATTCATATTGTAGCTACTGATATTGCTCTTCCTTGCTTGATCTTTTCTTCTCTTTGCCTTCTTGCTCCAAATCCCAAGTATGCCACACTCCTCCAAGATTGCTCCAAGAAACTCTAAGTGACCAAGCTTATGAGAGAGAGAGATAATAGAAGAGAGTTCCACCAAAACCTGTCCAAAATATTTCCAACTAATCATCAAAAGCCTTTTTATCAATGAGGCCTCTATTTTCTTCATTTTAGAATTATTTTCCGTCAATTTCCTCCTCACATGCAACCTTTCACCTTTCACCTTCCTTTTCTCCTAATTTCCAGTATTTTCATAAATAAAATGCCAATAAATGTCTCATGCCTTTCCAAAGACTTTGATATTGCTTTTTCCAGTTCCCTTAGCCATAATAAACCAAAGTGGACACCCACTAGGATGTTTTTCCCACCATTTAGCTAGGAATATGTGTCCCATGAATGTGGTCTTATATACTTTTACATGAAGTTTTAACCAGAGCTATTACAAACAAGATGTACACATACTATATATAAAAAACACCGCATAAGCACAACATCACAAATTCAACATGTAGATCATATACAACATATGCACAACAATAGTACCACACATCCAAAACCACATTGTCTCTACGAAGAAACCTTGCTTCTAGTGTCTTATCCATGTTTGTCCCAACATGCCTCGGATCTCACTGCTTTCAGTTAACTAATGTATCCCTCAAAGTTACCTTTCATAGCATAAACATAGGAATAATACAAGCATACAATATTAATTCATATCCACATGATATTGTCCTCATAAATTTTTCATGACTACTCTCCCCACTTGATTCCCCACAAGACTAGGAACCTCATCATGCCATTCAGATGCATAATAAATCATTCCTCAGCAAGAACGATCCTTAAAAACCCTCTCAGATAGTGAAATAGATACATATACATAAACGTTAGCATAAAAAAATCATGATCATGTCAAACAATGACGTACATACACACATATATACATATAAACATTAGCATTAGACAACCATAATCCATGATGACCCTACCATACACGACATACATAAAAACATGCATGTATACATATATAAACATCAGCGTTGTGATCATAAAATAATTACTAGATATCATAAGCTCAAGGTTAAGATAACTCCCATTATCTATTCACATGGTGCACAACATTCAGAACAACCATTCCCAACATATCCAAGGAATCAGATGCCTCACATCCGTTCGCTTTACTATTCCTGTGAGCTTTCTCATGATTATCCTATCATCATCCATTTACCTTAGTGGACCGAATCAATCCAACTAGTTATCATACCCTTTCCCTCAACCACCCTAATACATGCACTGAGCTTCAACTAGGCCTTACATCACCTATTGGGTACTGCACAAATCTCCCCAAACTAAATTCACTTTCCTCTTTCCCAACCAATTCCCAAGACCCTAAAGACATAAAAGGAAAGAAAAGTTGTAATCGAGAAGAAAACCATGAAAACCAATAACAATATGACACCCCAAAATAGTGGTATGGCCATACACTAGACATAAACAAAGCTTCAAATCAAGTTCAAAAAAAGCACAAAGAATTGAAATCACAAGGCTCTCAACAGACACCAGGACTAAATCCCAATGGTTCCCAGTGCTTCCAAAGGAAATATAAACCTGAGCCTTCTTCATAATTTCATGGCAGTCTCCTTTCCATGCAATTACCTACTTCATATTGCGATAAACACATAAATGTCAGAGTATAAATGAATATAATATACTAGTTATCTTACCTTGTCGCGCCAAGGACATTGTTTGCAACTAAACACATACATGCCATATCTCAAGGGAATCCAATCCCTTTCTTTTACATTTACCTTGTTGCAACTAAGTCTTCCTATGCACTAACACATCACCCAATTGTTAGTTATATAAACACATCAACTATTACCTGTTCAAGCTAATAGAAAGCATGTTTCCCTGCAACTACTCACGCATGTCAGTCTCACGTTCTGAATATCAAGACATCATGTATATTAATTTGAAATAAACCTTTACCAACTCTAACGACCATGTCATACTCAACAATCAACTCACATTCATCAGTCATAATACATGATGCTACAACTATTACCTACTTACACTCAAGTACATATCAGTTTTCTCAACACATATGTAATAGTATAACCATCTTAAAACAAAATCATTCCTTCATACAATCTTACAGAAACTATTATGAAACTAGCTCAAGAAAAGATAGAAAAGATAGATCAATGCCTTATAATTCAGCCTCTTCGAGGGGGAAACCTCCTTTACATTACATAAATGAACAATTCTTTGATGATACAAATGAAAAGACCTCCTTTATATATATAGGAG
>APFE030112264.1:308659-319153 GCA_000404065.3 Pinus taeda
TATATATGGGTTATCATGAAGGTTTGCTTGGGTCATTCTGCATCCACCCAAGCACTTCTAAACATGTTTTGTCTATTTTATATATGTATGCTTATAATTGTTCAAATTACACTCCATGGTAGATGCCACCTAGAGGGGCACTGTTTTGGTTGATTGATCATAACTCAAGGAACCCACACATCTTGGCTAAAACCCTAGACATAACTCCAATGGTGGAGACCAGCGCTTAGTTGATCAATGGTGATGGTGCATTTGATGAGTGTTAGGGTGACTACCTTACCATACTGCACTGATGCCATTCTCATTGAGATGTTTTTCTGGTTACATTTAAGATTTTCATGTCGTTTAGAAGCTTATTGCAACCCCAGGAATCTTTACGTCATTACCAGAAGAAAATAACATCAAATTTTGTTGGCTTCACCTAGATTAACCATTCCAGGTCTAGATATAATCACATGCATGGTTATGGAACTACACTCATTCAATTTCTTAGTCATTTTTCTAAGGAAGTTATTGTTCTCTTTTTGTTTTCAATTTGGAGTTTAATTCATCTTGATGTTATCATCAAATTACACTCTAATTAATGCTCAGTTTATCGTAGGTACCTCAACTCCTATATAAGGGTTTTCTAGTCATGGAGGCAAATTTCTACAAGGAATTCAGTTTAGTTCTAGCCACTCGAGGTGGTTAATCTTGGTGAAATTTCTCATGGTGATTTTAGAAGAAAATATAAAATCACTAGTGTTTTCTTTTCAAGGTTTTAACTTTCTTTTTTATGGCTAGTCATTTTGAGGACTAAATTACTCCTTTACCGTGCAATATTGATGGTAACCATGTCTGCTTATCAACAAATAATTATTTGAAACATGCTAAGGTTAATTTACTTCCCACATGGTGAATTTTCTTTAAAGAGTTGGACCAAATAATGACTTTACTGACTTGCTTATAGGTATGCACCAATGGTGTTGAAGTTTTTGACTCATGCCTTTATGGATTACTCTAGGTTAGCTTGGATTTAATGTTAGGGTTTTTTAAGTTAAGGCCCTAGGATGACAATAAACATATTTCTTTATATCTGGAATTACTACTAAGAATATTTAAGGGAAATGCCCATTTCCTTGTAAATAATTTGTTCTGTATTAATAGTGTTTTGTACTCTTTTTTTATACGAGGGTTTTTTCTTCACTCAGAGGGTTTATTTCTGTGTCTTAGGTTATATATCTATGTGTGTGTGTATGTATCACTTTTGTATCACCTTCTTATTATAGTAATGGTTAAATTGTGTTTACTTGAAATGAACATGTATCTTGTTTAAAAATGTTGAAGCTTGGGATTGTATGTTTAAATTTTCTTTCTAGAACATTTTCTTTGCTCTAAATGATAAAAAACAACTTTTCCTTCTCTTTTTTTTTTAATTTATCTGATAGTGCTTTTCTAAAATAGTTCCAACACAACACTCTACTCTTACAAGATTTATACTTTCCTTTGTCTTTGTAATGTATATAAGCATATTGTTTCTCTTCTAAGAGGTTTTTAGATATGTTAAATTAGCCCTTTTCTAGAATGCAATTATGATAAATGAGATATAAAACATTTTACAAATTGAAAAATGTTACAATGCAAACTTAAAATTGATTTATCGAGTTAATGCCATTTTCCACAAATTAGGTGGACATTTTTATACAAGTAGTAAATTTCAGTGTTAAATTTTTAATTTTAATAATTTTAATTTGAGCGTTATTTAATTGTTTTGATTTATTAGGAGCTGTTTTTTTTTACCATCAAGTTGTGCGAAACTTTCTTTTATTAGTCATACAACCTTTCTTGAAATTAAGTGCAAGAAAACCAACTATGTCCTTGACCAAGGGTGTCATATCATTTTTCAATTCATGAAATTTATTTATTACTAGACCAACATGCATACAGTCATCATGGTGATGCATTTGTAATGTGCATGGTAATATTTTTCATTAGACACGATTTGCAATATGCATCGAATTACTTTTCATCCATATGCATATTACTTGATATTGATGAGGTTTCCTTAGAAAGAGATCATGATTGTGGCCATTTAACTTCATTATTATATTTAGAGTGAGCCAATCACTCCAATTTGAAATTGGATTAGGACTTTATGACTATACCTTAGGACCAAGTAAGCTTGTTTTGTTCCCTTAACAAACACATATAACATAAGAGTCTTAATCAATGCCATATGTCAACTCCAGGTGCACATGTTTAATATGTAAGATGTTCAATCTACATGTCTCACATGGAAGGAATCTCTTCTATGTCAAGAGCCACAAAGGGAAAATTTGGATAGACCTCTCTTACTGTATGTTCTTAGTAACACCCCTAGCACAGAAAAAGACTCAGTGCTCAAGGAGTACACAATGATATGTGATTCAACTAATTTCAAAGATAATGTGCAAGTAAATATTTTGTATATGCGCATATATACCCACTGTGTTATTCCAAGGAATGGTATAAATCCTACCTCCTGGTATTTCACTTGGTTGGTACAATTTATAAAGAAAAATTCAAACAAAATGGATCTTTGCAATTTCTAAAGAAAATTTCAAACAAATCAGATCTTTCATTTCCTTGAGATTTTGTATAAATGATTTCTTCTTTTTGTGGAGCGATTATTCTCTTTGAATAAAGATGTACCAATGACAGTTATGATGACCTTCCAGCAAGATGAGGTTCGTTGTTTGCTATAGAGATATTATTTTAATATATTTATGAAAAATAAATTTATTTGATAAAATTATAAATAAAATAAATTGTTTTGTTACTATCCCTGCAATTAGTGGTGTACAAAGCATCAAAAACTCTTTTGATTATCAATTAACTTAAACCTTGGCCAAAAATTAAAGAAGAGTATGTAATGTTGACCTTATAAAAAATTAATTCATTTTTTTTAATATTATTTTTCTACAGTTTGATTGGTAAAGTGGGCTTAAGTATTATTGGGCAATGATGTTTTTCAATACCGTTTACAATAGGGTACTTCACCATATGTGAATACAATACGGTGTGTTATCACTCAGGTTATTCCCAAAAGTTGTAAGAAAGGGAATACGGCCGAGGTAACCACAGACCAATCTTTTAGACAAATATTCTATCCAATCTACATCTAGAGAGGGCTCTCTCTTTATGATTTCACTTTGTTGTGAAAGGTATTAGGCTAGTTATGAAGTTCACGGGTTTGTTTGATTTTTTGGCGGTGACATTCAATAGAACTGAGGTGAGAATCTGAGAAGTTTATTCCATTAGGCAAATGGAGTTAATGAGGAGGGCTTTCTGGATATGGTTTCTTAGCAGAGGATGGTTTCACAGATCAAGGTAGTCAAACAAGGAGCAAACAAATATTTGTATAAGATGGAATGGACTTAAATTGGTTGAAGGGCAGTTAAGAATCCTTCAGTATATTTAACACAGGAAAATGGATGATTATTACTGAGGAGCAGTTAAGAATTCCATAGAAAATAATTAGTATGATAGAATTAGGAAACAAGAGCAATTAAGAGTTACATTGTTTATGCTAATCTTGAAGAAAACATAGAGAATGATAATGAATGAAACACAGAGTGCAGTCAAGCAAATTCTAAACTAATCTTTATCATTACCATTTAGATTGTGAAACACGAGTGATATAATGAAACTAGAAAACTATAAAACAAAAGATATAGGGGACTTATTGGTCCACTGGTTGATTCAAGAATTCTGTGACAAGTCCATCTGCTTCAACTCCACATCTAGTAAGTCCAACAACAGTTGATTCCAAAAGCTTTTGTTTTATTCCAAAATTTCAGTATTACAACAAAGTCTGAGAATGGTTCACCAACCCCATATAATTCGTTAAGGGGGGTATTTATACAAAATATCTCACACAATATCTCGCAGAGATAATATCTAGTGATGGTTCATCATTTTATACAAAAGATAGAGACAAATAGTCTCGATAACAGGGAAAACATAACTGATGTTGTGCTGGCTGCTCCCTTTCGGTTGGATATTTGAATTCTAATCTAATACACTTTTATCTATTTGACCCTCATTCATTTATGTTCTGCACTTATGGTAGATGACCCAAAATTTTACTTTACCAAAGATACCAAAGATAAGTTCATAAGATTCCTAACATCTCTTGCCACCACTCTGGTTCTGGTAGTTTATGTCTCTGTAGCTTTCTTAAAGTTTCATCGATCTCTGTATATCTAAAGAAATTAGGTGGGATGGCGAACGGATGCTTCACTTCATGCTCAATGAGAATAAATTTTCTAAGTTGTCGTAGAGGGCTTGGCGAGATAGAAGTTCCTTCTCTCCTGAAGTACTTGTTGATGAAGTAATTTGATCAGTAGCATATTTATTCAATTTATGTGTATAGTCTATGTGTTTCATCAGGTGGTCATTACTTCCCAAAGGACTTGGTAAACCTTTTTTATGCAAAACTTTGAACCTTTCTGTGAAAGAGTTGATCTCCACCTGCATGTCTTGGCATCTTTTTTCCAAATTTTGCATCAGAGTTCTATTGGTTAGAACTCTCTTAATTTCCAGAATTGTGCCTATTCTGTCTGTGATTTGCATTGCTTCTAGTTCTTTGCTGGTATTGGTGTTCAAAAAATGTATTAGACGGTTTGCTTGTTCAGGCATCTGCCCTAATAAAGCTCTTGTCTTTTGAATTTCCACTTGGGCAGCTCCTATTAAATCAACCTGCTCATAAATAACCTGGATAGATCTCCACACGCTACTAAGGGATTGATTGACGTTGGACCGTAGAACACCCTTGATTTCTACCAGAGGTTTATCCAGAGAAAGATTTTTTTCTAAAGCTCTCACCTCGTTCTCTAATGCTTCAACCTCCCTTGTTTTCTCTACCACATTCATCTTAGATTTGTCATAACTTTTTTCTACCTTTGCCAATTGTTCCTTTACCAGTTTCAATTCAGACACCTGGAGTTTTAATTCCTCCATGGCCTTTATCAATTCCTCTGTGGTCATGCCAGTATTGCTGCCTGGTGCTGTTGTTGTTGTTGTTGTTGCTAATGTTCCTGTAGTTATCTCTGTTGTGGATGCTGGAACAGTGGGAGGAAATGTTGTTATCAATGTGGAGGGGGCAGTTGTGAGTGCAAGGATTACTTCAGGTGGTTGGGAGGTTGACTCTCATTTCTTTTCTTTTAGAGCGTTCTCCAGTGCCTGCTCTATATCAATTAACCTTTCATTGAGCTTCATGACCAGCTCCATCATTTCCTCTTCGGATTTTTGTTGTACAACTTCCGCTGTCTATAGATGCATGGTAGGAGGGACTTTAAGCTGCTTCATCAGGGCAGTAATATCTTCCTCTTTCTTCTTCATTAATGCCTTTATGCCCTTAGCATCTTTGGGATCATGTCCCAATTCAATGATAATTTCCTCCAGAGATTTAATCCGGTTGTCCTTAGCAAGAGAAGAGGCTTTCTCTAAATCTAATTGAGCAGAGGTGTTCTCCAAGGAGTTTTGCAATCTATGAGCTAACATAGGTTTATCAGCTAGTGTGGAGTATACCATCTCTCCAGTCTATTTATGCAGCTCAATCTGGTCCATAGGATGAATGTCCTTCGCTATGACCTCCAGATTTGTCCTGATGTAATCAGCTGCTGATTTTGGTTGCTACACTTTGGGCTTAAAATAACTCATGATCATCTTGCCCTCTTTAATGTCATAGGTAGACATCAACCTTTGTTGGTTTGTGGGGGCCATCTTAAGATATTGGTTGTAAATTTGTAGCCTCAGTTGGTCGTTTCTAGCCTTTATCTCTGTGAATGTCCTTTTGATGTCAGAGGCCTATTTGTTTTGTGGCGTAGTGGATGAAACTTCCACACTATGCTACCTTTCTAGCTCCTGCCTGTGTGAGCTAGTTGATGTTTCCACCACTAGGGATGTCTGCTGGCTGGCTATCTTTTCCCCTCTTAGAATCTTTGTTGTTTCTTCAAAGATTTCATCTTCTAACATAGGATTGAGTCTTTGCCTCTTTGCACCCAGCGGTTCTGAAGGTCCACTCATGGGCGTGGGGTCTTGCCTATCTCTCTTTTTGCCTTTTTCCTCATTTAGAGGAGTCTGCAATGTAGGAACCTTTGCTGCCTTGGTTTGGAATGGAGGAGTTTGCTCTTGATGATATTTCATTGCTGTATGCTTTGTGGTTGCCACTTCCTTGCCGTTAGAAAACCCTGTAACTGGTGTGCTGGCTTCTTGTATAGGCTATTGAGAAGTTGCAGTAGAGGATGTACCAACTCCTGTTTGTTGAGGTAGCTTGAAAGATACCTGTCCAAAAGAGTCCAGCTCAAGGGTTTTTTCAAGGTCTTTCATAGCTTTTTCCATATTTTATTGCTCACTAATTTGTTCTACTAATGTACCCTCTACCCAATCATCCTAATTAGAAAACTGTTCAATTTCAAGGATCCTATGATGTACATAAGCAGATAACCTGTTTCTTACTTTTCTGTCACTTATAAAGCTATTTGGGTCATATGGCACCCACCAAAAGCTCTTCTTCAATTTCAGTTGTTCCCCTAATATCTTCTCAACATCTTCCCATGCCTCCCTTTTATGGATGACAAAAGGGCCTAACTGGTTTTTTATTCTCAACTGAGCCTTTCTCTTTGCACTATAAAAGTGGGTTAAATCTGCATTGATAAGATGCCTGAAATACTCTAGCATAAAAAGCCTCATATGCACATATTTGGGCAGCTTGAAAGGGCACAATTCATAGCCATATATTCTGATTTCAGTGTGATTCTAGTACAAGTACCAGTCACCTATCTTGTATTGTCTGGAGAGCTGTAAAATCCTCTTTATATTAGCAAAGAGCCTAGGAGGAGGGGCTCCTATCAATAGAGTGGTAGCTGGACGAACAAACAGGTCAATGAATTCACAATAAGTATAAGGGGATTCACAGACATTGTGGAAGACTGGGGTCTAAAATATCACAGACGTCCGCTCTCCTTTGGAATCCAATTTCTTGATGGTAGATGAAAAGTTGTCTGGTTGATAATATAGTAAAAGGTGGTATATGGATGAGGTGTACTTGAAGACTCCTTCTCTATCCAGATTTATGAATTGGTCATGGATCTTGTTGGCAATGAAAGTGGCATAGTCATAATTGACAGCAGGGGGTTGTCCTGGAGTAAACATTGACAACAGAAATAAGGTGGTCTCGTCAACAAATTCATTGGTTTTGAATCCCAAGATGAAGGATATCATATCAATTATGCGTTTACCTATTTCAGTGAACCAGACATGAAAATATGGAGGTGGGCCTTGGGGCTGGCAATTTGGTTTCATGAACATTTGGGTAATAAGGGTTATCTCTGAATTGGGCAATTGAGAGCCTTGCTCAAGCAAAAATCCCATGGAAAGATGAGCCAGAGGCTGACTGGGTTTGAACTGTAACATCCTATTGATGGATTCAGCAGTTATGTAAAAGAGGACAGTTTCGTATGGGGTTATAACTACTTTGCTAATAGGGTCATAGTTGGCACAACATTGGTGGATAATATCTGGGAACACATTAACTGAGGGAAGGTAATACCTGGGAAGATTAAATTCTCATATTCCATAAATATCAGAGTTGCTTAGATAACTATTCCTGATTTGGCAAAATTCTTGCAGATGGTTCATGTTACTAGATAACTCCTTTATTTGAAAATATCTGTCAGCCAAGGGTAAGTAGTCCAGGTCTTTATGAGGTTTATTGAGGGGTGCGATGTTCAGGGCTACGGAAGCTTCCATGTTTGGTTCTTGTGTTTTCAAACTGAAGGTTGGGCTTCTGTAGAAAAATGGGCAAAACAATAGTCCTGGGTGCCTTTCTCTGAGAGCTACGGAGTGAATTTACTTGAATTTAACTCTTTTGGGTAAAATTTACAGAGGAAAAAACGAAATTACCAGTTTGGGAAGTGAATTAGGGTAAATGCCTATTTTTAGAGGCAAAACTGGGTAGTTCATAGGTTGCAGGACGAGATGCAGAGGACAACGTTGGAGCTTGTTGGCCGGGTGGTGGATTGGACATGATTTGTAATCAACTGGATGTATTTTGCATGGAAGACTGTTCACAGAAAAATGAATGATAATGACATTTTATCGTGGTTTTAACAAAATTTAGCTTTGGCGAGGCTTTTGGCATTTATTGAATGGCTGACACTAGCCTGATTAGACATTTTGTCATGACGCGGAGGGGTGGTAAGCGGTTTCCTCCCACACAACTTTTGGAGTCGGGCGGTTTCGGGCAGGAAGGCAGCGATCACAGCGTGAGCGTGATGTGTGTCCACGGTATGGGAGCAATACCGCCTACTCCCCAGGACTTAACGTGTGGCCAATGGGGGGGTCGCGACATGATCGTGGGCTGTTGGATGAGCAGGCCCAGATCTGATGGCTGGTGGAGGTTGGAGATGATGGAGGTTTAATAGTGTGGGCCTAATATATTAATCAATGTTTAGAATGTATTGGGGGTAGTTTTATTGGTCTGCGGGGTGATTAAGTTAGGTTATTAATTAATCAGATGTTAATTAATCCCAAGGTTTTACGTGTAGGGAGGGTTTTTAATAAATTCCAAATGAACAATTAATCCCTCATTTGTACAGTGCTATGGTTATAGTTTAACCAGGGGCGAAATATTAATATTTGAGGGTTATATTATATATTTACATTAATACGGGGAAGGGTATTTTTTCAAGGGATTTATATAATAAAAGTTAATTGTTAATATGAAAAATGACTCAAAGCACCAAGTTTAATGTGAGGAAACTTAGGCTTAAAGGGGCAAGAGGCGTTATATGATATTGATGCATTTCTCCTAAGTAAAATTGGGATTTACCTTAGGCAATGATGAAATGGAATGAGTAGCTTAGTGATATTAAGGAGATCTTAATATCTTTGGGGAAATTAGTAAATGATTTGGGAAAAATACATGAAGGGAAATTAGTTATGAAATATAATTCACTTGAGCTGAATCAGAATGCCTGTCATGCAATTGTGATAGGGATGAGATTAACACCTTTTGGAAACAAAATCAATCACAAGAATGCTTCTGCTACACCATCTACCTACCCTTCTTACTCTGCCTAGCATTTTTTCTTCCTTTTTCTTTGGTTGCACTTGAACTGGCAACCCCTCATCCTCTTCTTTTCTTTTCACTGCAATCCTATCTAGATCTACCCTTATATCATCCAAGGGCTTAGGTTTAAGAGGTGAGCTCCTTTGCTTCTCTACCTATTTATCTTTCTGCCAAGATTAAACAATTTGGACAGATTTTATTCTCTATCACTAAAACAAGTAAATTCAGACATGAACTAGCGAGGATTAAGGTGTTTGGCCCTTCATCAATGGTGGCATAAGTCAACAAGTTGTATACCATCATATTATTGCAAAAAATAGAATAGTAGTTGCATTTTGGACTTGCACACTTTCCTGGCCTATTGTTTGGGGTTCATTTCTTTCACTTTTTTTGACCATTTCATTCTTTTTGCCCTTTGATTTTTCTTTTAGAGCATACCCTCTTTACATTTTTTAAATTTTTTATTTTTTGACAATATGGAAAACCTTTGCAACCACAAAAAGGTGTAAACATATTTAAGGCTCATCAATGCCAATAATGAAATATGACACCTATTGGTATAGGAGCATAACACGGTGTCCAATCACATCAAATCATGTTATAAAGCTGAGTACAATGCCAACATCAAATATTTTAGAGCCTCTAAAAATTGCAGATGTAATAGGGATAATATACAACATTATATAGCATTCAATGGTAATGGGGATGATATACAATGTGTTATGCAAAATCTATGGCTGCAGATAGAATTATCTTCCCTAGGCCTAGTGGACTGAACTAGAACAATAGAAAGACAAAGGCGGCAATGTTTTCTTGTAAATAGATAACGAGATAAATTCTACCTGGAATGTGTCATATTTTTTTCTCCTTCCTTGGCTTGAATGCTCGAATACTAGCTCCAAATGTTATTATTACAACCTACATAGTCGAATAACATAAGGCAATGATCCATGAAATATATGTATCATCATCTAATCACTTTATTCAATAAATCAATTTGGTATTGAAATATATGAAACCATAACATCATATATCAAAAAACAAAGAATTTTTTCATTAATAGAAATGGAGTAAGTTACAACCAAAAATAGGTGTTGATCTTGTAGAAGAGCTCCTCCAAGTTTACTTGTCCTTTTTTTTGTCACAAAGTGCACCTCTAATCACCCTAATGCATGGAAATATATATCTCACAACAACATCATAAGGGTAGAATCACTCTCCAAAAGCCAACAACAACCAACCAGGTGCTTATGGAATGAGGTAAATATATAGGAAGGAGAGGTAGTTCATGAATTCTTATCCATTTACCGATCTAGGCTTCAGATCCAAAAGTGATGGGAGGATAAACTCAAAGGATAAGATGGTGATTTCTCCAAGTTGAATTAAGACAAGATTGAAAT
>APFE030112283.1:4741-22934 GCA_000404065.3 Pinus taeda
CACACTGGGAATCACATGAGCAGAGGCTATAATCACTTGGTATTGGCCAATTCTCATTGGCGTAACTCAATCTCATTGATTGTGCAAATCCTCATGCACAACTATAGTCACAACTGATAGTAATCTGATCCTCTAACACCTGTCCCTGCTGAACTGAACATGCACTGACATGCAACTGAGTTAACTGATGTATTCTTTAGTTGCATTATGAGTTAATAATTAGTTTAACAACTCATCATTAGTCTATTGCAGTTAGACTAATTACAACTAGTTTAACCAAGTCAAACTGAACACAACTCCACAATCAACTCCACCAAACTCAACTGATTGAGTTCTAACTGAAGTCATGCATGCAAAAACCCAACTGACCCACAAAGAAAGTGTATTTCCTTCTGGTAGCTGCATGTGCCACATCTGTAGCTCAAACTGAAGTGCTCCAAGAGAATAAGATAAAGTTTATAGTCTAAATATTATTATAAGCTAGTAATATTTGACTTTTCTATTTTTGACAGGTAGTCTAAAAATAGACTTTGATCACTCCTGTTGTGGTCACTCCTGCTGTGATCACTCCTACTGTGATCACTCCTGCTGTGATCATCCCTGCTGTGGTCACTCCTGCTGTGATCATCCCTGCTGTGGTCACTCCTGCTGTGATCATCTCTGCTGTGGTCCAAAAATAGAACTTGCGCCATAATTTGCCTGCCGGCCCACTTAGTGAAGGTGACTCTTTTCACTAAGCTCCATCATCTTGTTGCAATCTCAAATGGAGGATGAAGAAAATTGCACCTTAGCAAGTAAGGCAAAGAAAGGGAAGGAGAAGGATTCTCATCCCAAATCGAGTTCTTCCCATGGTGGGAAGAAGTTTGACAAATCGAAAGTGTGATGCTTTCATTGTCATGAGGTGGGCCATTTTGCTACAAATTGTCCACTATGGAAATCTAAGATGGGATCCAAGGAAGGATCTGAAGGTGAGGCATTGGCCTCATAGTTTGAGTTGGATTTCAAACTCTTCGCATGCATGGTTTCATCCATGGTGGTAAGTGGTTGGTTTCTTGACAGTGGAGCTTCTTTCCACATGACCAGTGACAAGAGTTTGTTTAGTACCATGGAGGAGAAATATCTCCAGATACTCATAGCAATGGGTAATGATGAAAAGTATAGTGTCTCAGGTGAAGGCACATTTGTTTTTCCGAGGGAGCATGGAGCTCACATTACCTTGACCGATGTCAAGTTTGTACCAGGACTGAGGAAAAATTTGGCACGGTTGTTTTTCCGAGGGAGCATAGAGCTCATATTACCTTGACCGATGTCAAGTATGTACCAGTACTGAGGAAAAATTTGGTGTTGATCGCAATGCTGGAAGACAAAGGCTATGATGTAGTCTTCAGTAAGGGAAAGTTTTTCCTTCGACACATCACCACTAAACAGGTGAAGCAGATCGGTTCATGAGTCAAGAACCTATATGCTCTTGAGGTTCAAGATGCATCCAAAGCCTTGAAGAGCAATGCAACTAATGGAGACTTGGTGGTTGAGAGGAAGACTAAATTACCTCTCAACATACAGCACCAGAAGAAGTCTCAAACAATTATGGATGAGCCATAATTGGTGAAGCAGCTTCAGGAGGTTGTGGAACAGCCACAACTAGAGAAGCTGAGAGGAGACCGAGTGGAGGCATCCACTCATGCAAAGACCTCCAGTAGGGGAAATTTCGAGCCAAGTGGGCAGAGGGATCACATGCATCCATACCTACAGGTTAGAGGTGGAGCGATGTGGAGTGTCAGTCCCAAGTAGGCTAGAATAGGGGCAGGATCATTGAGGTACCAAACCTCTTTGATTAGACCTTGTTATGGGAGCCCCGACAAGGAGTAGCAAGACTGGTTGAGTGGTTATAGGCAAATGCGGATGGAGCGGAAGAGAGAGCTACAGTGTAGAAATCCCAAGACAGTGCAGAGCTAGCAGGCTGCAACAATGCGAGAGGCACAGGAGTGTTGCACCAGTGCAGGATGGCACAGAGAGGTGTGCAACAGTGTGAGATGCATGGAGTGTTGCAGCAACTCAGAGGTCACAGAGGGATCACTTGTCAGGCACAGAGGAAGCTTCAGCATCAGAGGATGTTTCTAGCCCAACAAAGAGGTCAGTTGGGAGATTTTTTTGTTTCTAGAGTTGTTGGAGTAACAACACTTGGAAGAAGTGTTGCACTTAGAACATTCCAAAGGTTCAGGATCAGGTTTGAGTTGAATGCCTTTCTTATTGATAGGGAGTGTTGAAAATGGCAACAAGAAATGCTAAAAATAGAAGTGCTAAAAATAGCACTACTATAAATAGCAGTTCGGGTACTAGTGTTGGACATAGCAACAAGGAATGAAAAATGGAAGTGCTAAAAATAGCATTGCTATAAATAGTATTTCAGGATGGATTCCTATTTTAGTTAGTCCCTGAACTAAAATAAGAAGTAAAATTTGAATTTGACCTTAGCATTTGTTTTTAAAATAATTAATTAATTCATATTGAGTTAATAAGTTATAGAAAATCAAACATGAAGTCTATGTGGGGACATGTAATAGTTTCTCCATTAATTGAGGAGTTTATCCATAAATTAAAGAGATAAGGATGAGTTGTAACTTAGTCAAGTCCAATTAGATGAGTTCCAACAATTTGTGGAATTAATTGTGAGTTCAGTTAGTTAATGCTTGCATGCATGTAACTGCTGCACTTCAGATAACTGAATATTCTCTCATAAATAACTCATGCATGTCAGTTCAGTCAGAAACCCAGTTGAGATCAAAGAAAGGGACAATGTACTATTAGTTGGAGGATTTTTCCTATAAAGGAAACTCATCCATGCAGAAGGAATTATCTCCTTCAGGTTTGTGTAGTTATTCCTGAGCCAAGTGAGTAGTGTGAGGTGGGAATTCACACAAGTGGAAGCACTGGACCCCAGGAAAAACTGCGCAAGGAAATAGGAGACTTGGAGGGCTTGAGGATGACATATACAGTGTCTATTTAGTTTGTGAGTTGTATTATTTGATTGCAGAGAGAGCAGGATAGCTTGAGAGCTAATTCTTTTTGTAACTTGAACAAGATTTCCACTTGTATGATAATACAGAGATTGGGGTTTTAGGCTGAGGCTTTCCCTGGGTTATTTCTTCTGTGTTACGTGTGATTGATTTCTCATTCTTAGTTTTATGTGTCCTCTTGATCTTACTCAATTCGATTAATCTTTCACAAAATGTTGTACAAGTAGATCTTGTATTGTTTTTTAGTATATTTCATAATCTGTTGATCTACAGTGGGAATTTCTACAAAGATTTCTGCACCAACAGAGTGACTCGAGGGCGAGTCATGATGTTTGTGTTGAGGACTTGTTGGGCATGGGATCCCCCCAAGGCAAGTTTTGGGGCTTAAAGCCCAAGTTTTGAGTAAGTCTATTGTAAAGACTCCACGATTTATGGGCACGGGGCACAAAGATGGTTAATGAGTCAGAGGGTTCTCTGCCCTCATTTTTGTAATGTACTGTTGGTTTGAGAGATCTACCCATGATACGTGGACCATGGGATTGTGTAAATAGAGCAAGGCTCTAAGTGTAAAGGGACATCATCTAAGGATAGAAAGAACTCAATGAAGTGGTGAGTCGAATTGTAGAGTTGTGTCTTTAGGTTGTAGAGTAGGAGAAGGCTCTGCAGCTGAGTGCATAGAGGCCTAGTAGTCCGCAGCTGAGTGCACAGACCCCTGTAGCTGAGTGCGCAGGGCAGGTTGGGTATGTAACCGTTGGAAACATTAATAGAGAGATGTTTTACCATATTTATGTGTGTATTTACCTACCTTATGCATTACTGGGTATGAATTGCAAGTTTGTTATTTATTTACTACGTGAACTTATATAAATGTTCTGAGTAAATAAATATAATACAAGGTATCTATTTATGTGAAGATAACTAACTATTATTATAATATAAGTAAGATCCACGACGTGACTTGGGGAAATAGTGCAAATCATTGCTCCAGTAGTGCGGAAGCCCCACAACCCCTGGTTAGGGTTGCACGAAGGCGAATATAACAGGGCGCAAAGGCCTCGCAGGCCAGAGTAGTGCGTGAAGTAACCTGTGTGAGGGTATTCAGAGTTGGACTAAATCAACCCCTCATACATCTCAAGGGTGCCGAAACCTGGTTCCAACATCCCCCCATACTGCTTCGGGTGAGATCTCAGTCTGCACCTCGCGGACTATTATCGAAAGGTCTAGTAGTATAGGGATTTGTTTGGCTAATTAACTTTGAACCTGGGTTAGGCCCCAACAAGCCAACATAGTCACAACCTTTAAGGAGTTTGTCCAAAAGTTTCTGGAGGTTTACTTTGATGATTAGACTGTTTTTGGGTTAGTAAAGAAACATGTTGCCAGTCTTTGCCTCATGTTGGATACTTGTCGAAGATATCAGATATCCCTTAATTTGAAGAAATGCATATTCTTCATACCATATGTGATACTGGTGGGTCACTTAGTATGTAAGTAGGGGTTGATGGTCAACCTTGCCAAAATTGTAGTAATTATTAAGCCTCCAAAGAATGTCAAACAACTAGGCACAACGTTGGGCCACACGGGGTATTATAGAAAATTTATCAAGGCGTATGCGCAGATCACGTGCCCATGGAAATATTGTTGAAAAAGGATGCAACATTTTGCTGGTACAATGACTACCAGAAGAGTTTGGATCTTTTAAAGGAAAAAATGGTCATCAAGCCCATTTTAGTGTTCCCCAACTTGAAGAAGGAGTTCCACGTCCATTTCGATGCATCTTGCATAGCCCTAGGAGTTGTTCTGACCCAACCAGGTGAAGGTGATATCGATCATTCGATAGTGTTTGTAAGTAGAAAGTTATCAAAGGAAGAAAAGAATTAGTCTACCATAGGGCACGAAGGACTACCAATGGTGTATGTGTTGCAGAAATTCAGGCACTATTTATTGGGTGCTCACTTCAAGATGTACACAGACCATTCTTCTTTGAAGTATTTGGTCAACAAGCCAGTGTTTGTAGGGGGGGAATCTGTTGATGGTTGCTACTCTTTCAGAAATATGACTTTGAAGTAATTATGAAGTTGGGAAGACTGAATGTTAGACCAAATCACCTCTTGTAGATTGAGAATGGCGACAAACCTACAAATCTGCAGGAAGGGTTTCCTTATGCACAACTCTTTGATGCGCATGTCGCGGATGACCATTTTGCTAATATAATCCAGTTCTTATCCAATGGTATAGCCCCTGAAGGGTATTCCACACAACAAAAGAAATAATTGGTGGTTCAGGTTGCAAATTTCTCTATTATTGCCAGACATTTATATAAAATGGGATTGGATGAGATATTGCGTAGGTATGTCTCGGAGTATGAATGACAAAGCATCCTCATTGAAGTGCATGGAGGAGTTGCGGGAGGAAATTATAGAGGAAGAGAAATTGCGTAGAAGATCCTATGTGCAAGGCTATGGTGGTCGATTGTGAATAGGGATGCCAAGGTCTATTGCAAGGCGTGTGATCTCTGTTAGAGAATGGGGAAACCGTCGCGAAGGAATGAATTTCCCTTGAACCCACATGTGTCATTACAAACATTTGATAAATGGGCGATAGACTTCATAGGGCCAATTCAGCCACTAGGATAAAAGACAGGTGACAGATATATCATTATAGCAACTAAATATTTAACACGGTGGGCTAAGGCACAACCTATGAAGGACTGCAGCACTGCTATAACTGCAAATTTCATCTTCGAGTATATTTTGTCTTGGTTTGGCTACTCGAAGATCTTGATGAGCGATAGAGGTTCACACTTCTTAAATGAGACAATTTCTACTCTACTCGAAGAATTCTAGATGTATCACCAGAAGAGTACGTCGTATCATCCTCAAGCGAACGACACAATGGAGGCATTCAACAAAATCCTGGGAAACGCCTTAACAAAGATTTGTAATGTGAAACGAAATGACTGGGATGTGTGCCTACCCACTATTCTATGGGCGTATAGAACTAGATGCAAAATGTTGGCAGATCAAGCACTATTTAGATTGGTTTATGGACAAGAAGCGGTAATGACGATGGAATACATTGTTCCCAGTTTGCAGATTGTTGCAGTTAAATACATGGCCAATTGCGATACCATGGAAGAACATCTCGCACATCTCGTTGAGTTGGAGGAAGATCACTTCTTAGCGGGTTTTCATCAGCAGGTGCAGAAGGATCATGAAAAGGCATGGCATGATCTCCATATCAAACAACGCACCTTCAAGAATGAATATTTGGTATTACTATATGACAGAAAATTCACGAATTTTCTGGGCAAGTTCCAAACGCATTGGCTGGGGTCGTATATTATTAAGAAGATTACGGATGGAGGTGCAGTTCAACTCGTGAAGTTAAATGTGGAATTATTTTTGGGAAAAGTCAATGGGAGTTAGTTAAAGTTGTGTAGGGGTGTGGTGCAAGAAAATTCTCAGTGCGGACACAAACAATTCCTCTAGCCCGAGAGAGCACGTCTAGCCACAAACAAACAATATATGGAAAATATCCTTAAGCTAGAATCAATTAAGAGGGCCTAACTCTTAGAACGTTATTCCGCTTGGTGATGATCCTAATTCCTCACTCTAGCTATCTTCCATTTCCTTCATTCGAATACCTAAAACAAGCAAACAACAACAACAAATGTAAAAACATGCAATATTGTATTCAAGCTACTTAATAGGTCAAGGAACATTAAGTCACAAAGATGTAAAATGACACTTCATGTAGGAAATTAATTGATAGTTGCATTAGTATAAATCAGAAAGAGATTACAATTGGTGCCTTGACGTTGCTGGTCTCCTTCGATGTATCCGGGTTCCCATATTTTTGCTAGAACTTCATGGATATCCCCAACAAATGGAATTGTAAGCCCTCTTTCCCTCTAGTCTCAAACCAAACCAAAATCATACTATTATCCCTCAAACACACACTAGAAAGCTATAAGCTATAAATGACTTGCTGGTTATTCACACTTGCTCCAAAACCCCAACTAGCTTTTGCTTGGGAAAAGAGAGGCTTGTATAGCTTGGATGGATGGGAGATGGTTCCTCTCATCATAGGAGAAGGTCTTATCTCTTGACGTTGTTTCATTCTAATAGGGGAAAGGAGTCCAAACTTATTTCCTCGGCTCTATCTAGCTCAACCATCTACCAAACTTCTATTACGAAGCTTCTAGACATTGAAGCATCGACTCCTTATTTAAAAAACCTTCCAAAGAAGGATCAACGCGACTAGAAAAGGGCTCAGTCGAGCTTATCGTCATGAGGGCTAGTTTTAACCTCTTTAAATTGGTGTAAGGAGAAAACTGGTCAATAATGCAAGTCTTGTAAAATGGGATAGAAGGAAGATTCTTTGGAAATGATGCAAAGGGGAATTATTTTACTCATGAAGAAGGACATACTGGGAGTTTCTTCATGATGGGAAAGAATGTTGGGTACATTGTAGAGGTCCTCCAAGATTGTAGATGGGGAGTACAAGGACAGTGACAAAATGATGTGTAACAGATGCCCCCCAAAGATTGAAGGCCAAACTAGAGCAAGGGGTAAAATGCTTTACAAGTGGAAGCAGGGAACCGAAGTTTGTCTTTGGAAAACTTGCAAGCAAGCATAGATAGATATACATCACTAAAAACTCTAAATAATGATACATGTATCATGGTATAGACGTGGCCACCCAAAGAATGATCATGTAAATGAATATAAGGTATGGGCGCAGCCATCCAGAAGAAAGGATCATAATGAAACAAAGGTATGGTTGTAGTCATCCAATAATGAGAAGGAACACATATAACAACTCATGGTATGGTTGCAACCATCCATCTGAAAGAGACATGTATATCAACATTTCCATGTCACATCGCCTCGCAACCTGGACTTGTGTAATCTTAGCCCAGGGTCTTGCACTCCAAACGACCCGATCAAAGTACAAATCCTAACATGTGAATGAATGTGTTCAAGTAAAACATGCTAGGAAGTCATATGATTATTGGTCAATGTTGTGAACCATTAACAAGTACAAGAGAAACCGCCAATAATGACAATGGATCTCAAGGTACTGGTAGCACACTTCATGGAATATGAATAAAGGAACTAATGTCGAACACCCGTGAAATCACCAAATCGAAATCCAATGATGTGAACTTGTCGTCAAGCGGGAAGAACTTTCCATTAGGGCATGTAAGCTCTAAGGTACTGGAAGGGAGTCTCTTGGCCAGATTTTTGGATAATGGGCTGAAGTCAACAGGAAGAAACTATGTTGAAGGAGGGCCATGATGTATCCCATAACATGGAAATGAGACAAAGGGATGCAAAAGATTTCAGAAGATACAGAGAATCAGGAGTAAGTGTAACTGTAGAAGGACTGACTCTTGAACATATCAGCGACACGATTCCAAAATTTGGCAACTGTTGGATCCATAGGATCGGTGGTCATGATGCCGTGGTAGAGATCAAATGGAAGGAAAAATGAGCAGCCCAACGCAGGAAGGTCAAATGAAAAGGAGGATATCCCATCTTGACACAAAGCAGAAAGTGTCATGTTCAAGAGTGAGCTGCCAAAATGACTGATAGAATATCAAAATTCCCCCACACCATTTCTGGAAGGTACCCCAATTATTTTTATCTCAAGCTTGAAGGGGATAGCATATGCTTGCACTGTAAGTTCATCCTTCGGATGAATCTGACCTAGTAAGTTTAATGAGCCCTAGGAAGGAGAAGGTCACGTTTGTCATGGCGACGAATCCAATGTCGTTTAATGTTTTAACAAGTCCAACAAAGGTGTAACTCAGTATATTTTTCATGTTTAGAGAGTTTGAAAAAGACACGGAAAAGAAAACTCCACATGGTCCATTTTCATACATTTTTGTTTCTTGAGCCCGAAAAGGTAGAAAACGATACTCGAGAAAATAGCTTGACCATTTCAGTCAAGGAGTACCTTGTTCGTAAATAGTGCTTCCCAGCCCAAAAAAGGGTTAAACATATACTGGGTGCACTACATTTTGCAGCCTTTTACGAGTTCAAAACGTCAAGAGCTCAACAATATTTTCGATTTTAAAGAGTCAGAAAAGAGCTTGAAAGCAGACCCCTAATTTTATTCTCTTTTATGAGACAAAAAGGGAAACATACTTAGGGATCTTTTCATTTGAGATTTATGAGTCAAGAAAAGATCTGAAACACGACTCTAGTACCATCATCAACAATCCATCACTTGTTGTTGCACAAGAAAAGTAAATGCATTATCCATTCCTAAGGCAAAATAGGTCAAAAAATACTCAAAACCCTAATATTTCATGAAAAAATGAATAAAATGGGGCAAAAATAATTATTTTTTACCATTTACCATTTTACCTTTGTGTGAAGATCTTTTTACCTACTTGTGCCCTAATTTTTCGAGAGTAGATTGCAGGAGATCCAGGAGGTCATTCGTCGAGCTATCAGTAGCAGGTAATATCCAAGACCTTAAGCTCTATTTTCATACTGATTTTTCCTATTTTTATTCGTTTTTTGGGTTTCATGGGGATATTTTTGCAAAACTTTTTCGCCCTCGGTGACGCAATTTCCAGGCACGGAATCACACCAATCGGGGGTTGCTGAAACTACCAAGTGCGCCATTGGCACCACTATTTTTAAAACAGTCGTGATGGTGCTGTGAGCAAAGAATTTGCATGTTTTTTGCTCAATTCGGCTGTTTGAACCCAAATTGTTCCAGCCAAGGATGATCATTGACTTGATTACATGGTTTTTGCAGGAAGAAATTGTGAAAAATGGTCAATTGGAAATAATGTGAGTATGAGGATATTGATATTCAAGAAATAGCTAATCCAAATTACTTGGAGGCTTTGAGGAACTGTGGGATCCTCAAATTCTTTCCTACACCAAGTCTACAAGCCCAACCCAAGTTGCTATGGTACTCGATCAGTCTTTGGGATGTGAATGGAGAAAGTTTCATCATTGGTGCCCAAGAGCTGGAGTTGGAGACTTCAGACATTTATTTCATCACAGGACTGTCCTAGAGAGGGGAACCAGTCAACCTATATGGGTTGAGGCCGATTGGGCCAAGTGTGACTATGCTACTTGTCGAACATTGCCAAAAAGCTCTCAAATCCAAAAGTGGAAAGATCGAGATTATGACTATTCAAGATCTTGTGTTGGGAGTGCTATTGTTGACCATCAACAAAGTGGATGGGTACCAAGCACCACATGAGACCAAGAAGTTGAATTTTCAGTATGCTATCAACTGCAGAGTGCCCACCAGTTAACTGGGCAAAAGCTATGAAAATCAACATGAAGTGCCAACTATAAAAATCTAAGGTTGGAAACCTGAATCAGTTTTCCTTCGGATCTGTGCTAGTGACCTTCTTCCTGGAACGGGTGTCGTTGTTCCAATACTCCCTGACTGAGGTAGATCTAGCGATACCACGAGACTCACAGATAGTCTATTGGAGCAAGTTGATGCCCAGGGTTACGGGGGGTCAACATATGTCCTATAAGGTTTCCTTTTTCTGGTGGCTACGATGATAGCTGATCGTAGTGGAGGATTGGCCTTATAGTGGTACCGACTTCCGCCGAGATCTAGATATGCTCCTCCCAAAAGGGGAGGATTTTGATGATGGAGGTAAAAACATTTTGTTTTTTAATTTTTATGTTTTTTAGTGTTTTTGAAATATATGTGTTCATGACACTTCAATTTTATGAATGCAGATGTTTGACCAGGATGCCCTATCAGGATGTCCTCAATCGCCCAACGTGTTTCTCGACAATTTGATGTCACTCCTTATCAGGAACGAAGCAACAACGAGGAGGAGATTGCACGGAATCTTGAGGGCTTGACCCATGGGATCCTAAAGTATGCTCATATGGGTGATGTCCCATGCCAGTACCAGAGGCATGCGGTGGGGGTGTCAGATCAGATCCGCCAACTGTTGACTCGCGTAGTCCAAGCAGTTACATGCTATCATGAGCATCATGTTGTTTAGTGCATAGGCCTAGCATTCCATACTTTTGAGGCCTCCGAGCCACAAATGTATAAGGCTTGTGAGCCACCGATGTATTTCGAACACACATATTATTTTTTGAGGTTTTTATGTATGAAAAACATTACCGATACACACACACATATATATATGTTGTACTTCCTTTCTTACTATGGTACAAATGTTTTTGTTTTTGAGTTGTTACATGTTTCGCAAATGTTTATCCAACACATAATTAGATAATGCATCTGTTAATGTATTCATGTGTCGAGGAATATGATGATATGTAATGTAATCAAAATTTCTCTCTAGCAGATGAATACGTAGATAAATTCTCAATAACTGAGGGTTTTTTATAGAATATTGCCCATTAAGTTGAAGAACAACAAGTTGTGAATCAAGGTTGACAACCAATTCCTGAATGCCAAGAGCAATAGCTTATGACAATAATTCGATAACTGGGCTATACTCAGCGATGTTATTAGTTGTTCTACCTAGACATATACCTTGAAGATCAATCAACTCACCATGGGGGTCATAAATGGTCCATGCCACGGATGATAGATTGTAGGTACTACGGAAAGCACCAATAGCGAAACCGATGTGAGGAGACACCGACATCTGCTAAGCTAGAAAAAACATAATAAGCAAGGAAGCTACTTGCAAAATAACACACCAAACCACACTGTATAAAAATAAATAACACACTATGTACAAAAGTAACCATGCAAGATGAACTAATCATAGTACTTTTTGAGAGAGTCCATGCTTGGACTCGGCTAATCAATCAACATAGATGAAAACTGGAGTAAAACCATTATCATGATGAGTAAGCATTGACTCAGCCAAATGATGGAGTATAGCTCATATAAGGTTGTGCCCACAGGCCCCCTAGGTAAGGGAGGGATACAAGTCAGATGACAACCCCATTGCAATAATGGGCAATCGGTAAAAACTCAAGGAGGGAGAAAAAATCTGAACCTATGAAGGGATAAATGTGCCCTCAGTTGAAATATCTTGACAATATCAGGAGAAACTGACATGTCAATATGCAGTGGAGAAGAGAACTTCTCAAGACACATAGACCTGACTGTCAGGCTAGAATCAAGCCATGGGGAATGAGAAGACACATCGAGAGATGAACTAGAAATAGGATGATTATAGGATACTGAAGGTGAAGCCGCAACAATTTCTGCATAATCATTTTGGCGAGACTTAACGGCATAACCTTGCCCCATGTATCAACAAGATCCGGTGAAGGAATGACCCAAGGATCAGACTTGACCAAAATCATGTTGACAAACGCAACATGAGGAGGTGGGAGCGGAAATATACCCATCAAGGAAGGATCTTTGAAAAGTCCTGCACCCACACTCTCATAAGGAGCATCCATTTTCGTGACATATGGAACATTGCCATCTGAGGAGGAAGAGGCAAATAAGGATAGTTTGTTGAGTGTGACTATCTTCCCTTGATGGGGAAAACAAATCACACGGAAGAGGGAGGAGGCTACGGCATGCATGGCATGGGTCCAACTCCATCCGAGTAGAATATTGTAGTTAATATTAGTGTCAATGATTTCTATTTCAACATGTACCATCTTGCCCTCCAAGGTAATGGCAAGTTTGGGAAGGACACCGAATGGTTGTGAATCGCACCTATCAAAAGCTTCAAGAGTGTTAGGGGACTGGTTTAGAGTAGAACAACCAATTTCCTTCCAACAAGTGATAGACATGCTGCAGGTAGAAGCACCTTCATCAATGACAGTCCTATGAATGGTTTTCTCATTTATGATTACCTGAATGAGAAAGGTAATTTGATGAGGTAAATGAAGAACGTGGTTTTCCAGATCAAAACAGATGAGATTAGAGTCAGCTGGATCAATACCCCCAATAGCTAACAGTAACAATTTCCACTGAGAATGACAACTTTGAAGGACCTCGAGAGCATACATAGCTGATGGTGCTTGAGCCAAATATTCAACAATGTTAAAATGTTGAGCGGCTCAAGCATTAGGATTGTACGAGGACTTTCGAAGCACACCCCGAGAAGGTGGTTGAATGGTGGAATCAGGATTAGATCGCTCGATATAGAGAGGACCAGGACTAGACTGGGCGGAAGAAGACGAGGTAGGAGTTTGATAATATTTTGACTTGGTAGCCAAGTTGATCTGGGTACTCATCATGAACACGTGTGAACCCGAGGGAGAGGATGGCTAAGGTTAGTCTACCATTTGAGTATTCTGGGACAGAAAGGGCTCTTTTAGGATAGTTAGGGTCCCTTTGAGACAACAACTAACTTCGGACCATTCAGGATAATTCTTACTAAAGTGATCCTCCTCACAGATGAGGCATGGATACTTAGGTTTCCGTTGGGAAGCATCACCAGCAGATGGTTTAGGAGGACCCTATTTTGGGGCATCGGCTTTACCCTTGCCTTTACCTTTCTTCTTACCTTTATAGGATTTATCCGATGTGGTAGACTGGATAGTGTGAACCTCCGAGGTTTTACTAGGGCCGGATGCATTGCGAGAGAAGTCATTGCGAGCAATGTTGGAGACCGATTTCTGTTTGGAAGAAGGTGCAGGGGTTTGAGTCACTGAACCAATTACTCCATCAGCAGGAGGGGTAGCGAGAGACTTAGATGTCATCAAATCAGACAATGGTCTAGGCACATCGGGTAAAATATCATATAATGTGTCAAACTGTGAATAGACAAGGTCTAGATACTGGGCACGCATGATGGCTTATTCCTTAGTGACGCATCCACCCATAGCAATGTCCTCATCAATTTTGTTGACAAATGATTTGGTGAACCACTCAGTCAACAATTGATCAATAATTTCAAACTTAATCAGACAAGACCTACGTCTCCATTCATGGATATGATCGGAGATGTGAGTTGTTGTATCTTGATTGAGTGACGTTAACAAATGGGTACCGGTTTCATAGTGAACCGACAACTGGAAATGTGTTAGAAAGGCCATGGCAAGAGTGTTAAAGTCATGATAAGTATTCTAAGGGAGCTCGATGTACCATTTGGCTGCAGCTCTTGTAAGAGTTAATTGGAAAAGACAAAGACAAATGGAATCATCAATGTAGGAATTCAAGGAGCACCAGAGGTGATATGTCATCATGTGGGCTTGAGGTCCTCTTTCGCTTTTCCTTCAAACTTTGGAAAATCACTCGGAATCTTGGATGGAACTAGAGGCCAGTATGGTGAATGAAGAATCAGATCATTCGTGAGTCTAGACACATCTGGCATTTCCATCATAGCCAAGAATGACAATTGGGTGTTGAAAGGCATTTGAGGTCGATAAGGGGGTCCAACTAGTGGGACCCATCCCTACTGGTAAGGATTTTGTCCCCAAAGTGGAGGGTTTTTGCCATAAGGAATTTGATTTTGCCCCTACTGTAGGTTACCTTGCCCGTAGGGAGGATTCTGTCCTTGAAAGCCTTGAAACTGTCTGGACAGGGGCTACTGATAAGAAACATACTCGTTAAAAGGTTGTTGAGCTTGCTGGCCTTAGACATATGGATTTTGTACCTGATGTCCTTGAGCATAAGGTTTTTGGACCTATTTCCCCTGGATGAATGGGTACTAGACCTACTACCCTTGGACGCAAGTATTCTACGCTTGTTGTCCTTGGACATAAGACTTTTGGACTTGCTGTCATTCGGCAAAAGGAGGTTGAACCTGTTGTCCTTGGACATAAGGATTTTGAACTTGCTGTCATTGGACAAAAGGAGGTTGAACCTATTGTCCTTGGACATAAGGATTCTGTGCCTATTGTTGTAGGACTTGACCCTAGCTCTGTGCTTGCAAGGGTTGACCCTATTGATACGAGTATAAGGGTTACTACTACCTGGGTTGACCTTGTGGCTGCAAGGGTTGACCTTGCGACTGTAAAGGTTGTCCTTGTAGCTACAGATATTGACATTGTGAAGGCATAGGCTGGGAGGATTATGGTTCATGCTACACCTACGGCTGCATGGTTTGCTACAACTATTATGAGGGTTTCCCCTGCAGTTGTTGTAGTTGTCCTTGATGCAGCATGATCTGGCCTTGTTGCTGCATGGATGGACCCTGCTGCAACGAAGGTTACCTTTGTTGCTGCATGGATGGCCCTTGCTATAACGAAGATTTCCCTTGCTGCTGTAGGGGTTGTTCTTGATGCTGCAAAGGTACTTGAATAGTTCCCAAAAAGACAACTTGAAAGTTCTCGAACTGTATCTAGCCATACCCACCAGGCGCGACGGATGGACTAGGCTGGACATAGGTTCTAGACTGAGGGATGTATAACATATTAGCCATCACTTGTGAATCATATGGAACATAAGGAGGTTGGTACTGACCTTGAGACATATTGGACTACTGGTACTAGACGTGACTTGACCCAGATAGACCAACATTGGGTTGTTGGTACTGGACACGACTTGACCCAAACGGACCAACATTAGGCTGTTGGTACTGGACATTACTTGATCTAGCAGGACCAACAAGATTTAAAATGGAACCCGAAGAGGGTCGGTTCATCCCAACCATGTGAGGTTGTGAGCCACTCACATTGATTGTGCCAGACGTCATAGAAACATTCGAACTTTGCCCCCCAGGCGGTGGAACAACCTATCCACTTACTGGAGAGATCGAAGAACTAATAGCGACATGACTTGAAATTGTCAGTTGAAATGAATGGGTCACTTGGACCAACAAAACAAGAGGATTGGGAATGGTGGGTTGCACCGGGACTAAAGTGACTGTAGAAATCACCATTTTTTGGGTGGTCAAGTTCTGAATGAACAAACCTGTGGTAGGCATAGCACCAGATGCCCAAATAGGGTTGTGATACAATGATGAGGTAGTAGGCATGCCTGAAACCAATTGAGATAAAGTCATGTAATTACAAAGTAGCTCAAGATGAACACTAATCAGAATGCTTCCCATTTATGGGAAATCTTCAGGAGGGAAAGGATATTCCTGCTCCTCGACTGTGCGTGGAGTGGAAACCTCCGAGTGACCTGGAGAGGAGACTGGGATTTTGCCTTCTGATTCCATGGGTGAAAACAGATGACGACGAACTACCGAAGATGTTCGAGGAAATAATTCCAAAGGAATACCCAGCTAATCGTACGAATTGTACGGATGTTGTGGTGATATCACAACAGGATCAACAAAGGATTTGGAGGATAAACAACTATTCCAAGATGGCCTTCAGAAGTTGGCGAGCTCTCAAGAGTCTGGATAGGGTTATCTAGAGATTCTGGGCCAATGTGAGAAAATGACCCAGTATCTGAAGGGGGAGGACGAGATGAAAAAGGTTGATTACTCAAAACAATTCCAAGCTCAACATCTTGTTCCTCAAGTGACAGTGGCAATTCAAGAAAAGACTCCTCATACAATCTTTCAGAGAGAGGAGAGGAAGAGGAACTAGGCGAACCAATTGGTTCAGGCACGATGATCTTGTCTCAAATAACCAGAACAGAGATCAATTTCAAGGGCTTTAAAATGTATTTAAATGTCTACTCACGATGTGGTCTAAAAAATACTAACAAGGATGTTATAAGATCGTGGCAACAATTTTTTAAGACGCAAAAACAAACTGGTGCTCTTTCATATTTTAAGAGTCGAGAAAGAAGCAAAGGTGACTCTATGAGTTCGGTTTGAAATGAGCTCGAAAGGACAAGCGCTCAGGTGGTATTTTATATTTAGAGAGTCAAAAAGATCAAAATAGCTACTTAGGATGATCTAGGTAAAAAGGATTACCAGGTAACCGTGAACTGCAAAATACCTCCCGGCAAGCCGAGAAGTACGGGCAGGCAATCTCCTGAATTTTGTGTTCGGTGTATCACGTTTACAAGGCGGAAGACTCGACTTCCTATGGATAAAGGATTGCAACCTAGTGGGGTCTCCCTTTATATATGCGATGGTAAAGGGAGCACAAATCCGTACTAGAACTTTCTAGTGCCGAAGCGAATGAGAGCTGCTACGTTTTAAAACGCTGGAACATGTCTCTAGCCTAGACCTTCTAAGATGTGATCATTAGATTTCAATGGGCCTTAGGTTAATTTAGTACATTTTAGAGTTTATCTTGAAATTATGTCTCGGTTTTCAGGCCTTATCGATGTGACTCAAAAACACCTATATGCAACTAAATGAGACAGGACCCTCTCAATTCGATGAATTGTCTACAGTAATGAGAGTAGAAAACACACTCAAATGCAACAAAAAAAAAGAAATTGAAAGAAAAATGATTTTTCACTATTTCGCCTTTTGAAAACAAAGATGATGAAAAACTCTTTCCAATCCATAACTTTCCTATCAAATTCCCTTCAATTAGCCCTTTCACTAACAAAGAGAATTCCTTTCTTTTCCAATGCAAGTCATGATGCAACTCTAGCATTCAATGATGCTAACTAACATAACATATTGATGCAACAAACTAGAATTACGTATTTTTCAATGAAATGATGGAATGAATCTTTCGAAAAGATTTAACACTTCAATGAAACATTCACAATGCAATTATCAAAAGTAAGCATAAAAGATAATTCCTTTCAAAACCAATGAAGGAAAGATTGAACCAAAAACAAGATGGGCAATGTGATATGTGCCCGAAAAGAGATGCTCAAACACTAAACAAAACTTTTAAAACTTGTTAAATGGAAATCGAAGCAACAAATGGACTAATCAAACGAAAATGCAAGGAGCAAATTTGACTATGGAATTGACTTTTTGAGAAGGCAAACAAGTGAATGGGTGATGACCTAGATGCCTTAGGGTTCTACACCATCCAAGAACTCAAGAAACCAAGTGAAGGAAATGAAAATCAACCAATCATACAAATCAATCTAAAAGAGATTTCGATCCAAGGAGAAGACAATCACAACAAACTGAGAGACAGAAATCAGAAGGGCAAGACACACTGGCTATGATCTAGGGTAAAACCTGATCTTCATCTACAGGAATCGGTGTGACTGCCTAATTGACAACACGCGCTAAAAGGTGGTTAGTACGACTATTTTTGAGAAAATCGTGTTGATCGGCACGACTGTCAAAAAAAATAAAGGCGTTGACGGAGGGTTCAAGAAAAAAATAAAAAATTTCAAGGGCTAAGACCAGACTTGCCATTGTAAATTTCAGGCTCAAAGCACTAAACCAGGCAAAGAAAAGGACACTA
>APFE030112288.1:0-13651 GCA_000404065.3 Pinus taeda
TACAGCAGTGGGTTGTTATTTTTCATATCTATTGGTGGTTCTCCCCACAACCCATGTAGAATAAAGGAGGAATTCACCAAAAGCAAGTTTATTCCTTTATCTAGGCTTGGTGGATTAAATATGGAAAAGGAACCTGTGGAGTCTTCTTTGGAGGCCTTCAGACTCTCTAAACATGAAGCTCCCGAGCATTGACTGATCAAGGCTTGCAAAATGATATAGACCAGTATTAGTCTAGGGATTCCTTGAGTATAGAATTTTCTTTTCTGGGATCAAGGAAATGATTACAGAAAGGAAACCCCCTGGAGTCTACTATAAGCGATTTAGACTCTCTAAACATGAATTCCTCGAGCACCAACTACTTTAGGCTCGTTAAAACAATAAAGTAGTGGTAGTTTAGGGATCCTTTGGGCATTGAATTATTCTTTTTTGGGCCCAAGGGAATAATTACATAAAAGAAGCCCCTTGGAGCTCTCTTTTGGGACATTTCCAGCTCCCTAAATAAGAAAGTCCCCAGGAAGTCATCATTCCAGGCCTGGTTAAAAATCCATGGATTGATAATAAAAAAATGTCTGAAGAACAATAAGAAGCGTGGCATATGGCATCAAGTAAGAGGATCTCAAAATTATGTTCAAACAGTCTTTGTAGCATACTTTGTCAAATTGCAAATTTATTATCACAGTTGTGTCATTGTGAAGGAGCCTTTATGGAATAATGAAGGAATTATATTTTCTTATATAAGAATGTTTCATAATCAACACTCATCTTTACCAACAGTTAAGGATGATTGTATTTACTGATTGATCTGCACAAGTACAGAGCCACAGGATCTATACTTAACTTGTAGAGATCAAAGACCCTATCATTTGAATTTTGCTTCCAGAATTTGGATCACAAAGCATAGTTGCAGATTCAACATTATTCCTGATAGCATTGTTTTCATTCAAGTTCTTGGAAGCTACATCAAAATCAGGAAATAGACACGAAATCACTAATATCTTAAGTGGTTAAGGTATGCACTTTTATTTTCTTGAATTTGAGTAATGAATGGTTAAAATGTATGCTGTGAAAATGTGCCTCTAAACCTATGTTTCATTCTAAATTCTACCCATAACATGATATATTCCCCTAACTTATCTATCTCCAATCCCACATCAACTACATTATGGCACACTCAATGAGAGAAGAACCCACAATCACAGATGGTATCTGCTCATAATTCCTATCTCACTGTGTGACGATATCTGCCCCTATCCTCGCTTAGTCATCGCTTCATGACACCTCCTAGTAATCATGAGATGGGTGTGCTGACTCTCAGCCATGATGTTTGCATTCTACATCAAATGTTCGCACTCTACAACATATATGGATAGGATGATAATCATGATGATGATCAACATCACACTCCCAATTCATCATGATGATTGGGCAATCATTCATCCAAATTTTAATACGAGGGGTGTCCAAGACCAAATTTATAGAATCAGTAAGAGACCAAATGGATTAAAATAGTTGGGAGAAGAAAAATTGCAGTTGAATGTGGGTGTCAAGAAAAATGGGAGTTGATTGTCACAAACCCACCTTTGGCTAGTTCTTGTGTAGCTCAGAGTATCAGCAGTGTAGTGGTGTTTTGGAAGAGAAAGGATGGACGACCTTTCTGCAAAATTTCCAAGGTTACAACAATCAGGTCACCCTGGAATTTGCATGAAGTTTTGATGGAGAGCATGTCTAAGTGGGAAACCTGTGTTTTAGTGTCACAAAAGAGTCCGTGAGTAGGGCCATCAGGCTACCAGCAGAGGGTGAACAGTTCTTTAAAGGAGGGCAGCTCGACATTCTAAATAATGGTATGTTTTTAAAGCCCGGTTATAAATCTCTGAGTTTGGAAAAAGGAGTGTTACAAGATTGCATCGAGGAACGATGGCACCCACTGCTCACGATGCTGCAACACTTTATAGCTTGTGAGGGGAGGTATGTAGTCATGTTCCTTTATCATATCCAGTTAATGACTCATTTTACAAAAGATAGACAATTAAACATTCCCTACCTCTTGAAATTGAGTTTGCATAATATGGCTCGAGGGGTGCAATATTAAGGTAGGAAACCTAAGACCACATTGTATCACCATAGCCTCATCAAGATCCTGTTGGTCACTAAGCTCGAGAAGAGGACAAGGTCGTGGGAATATTTCCTAGTTGAGGAGTTTGCTGGGCAAGATACTCAAACCAAAGGACGACAACACATAGTAGACAAATTACTAATGCTAAATGGTGCTACTCCCATTTCTAAATCTTAATACACACATACCTCTCCTACCCACTCCCGAACTCTTATTCATGAACTCCCCTAGACAATTGATAAAATCATGAAGGTTAGCAAAGAAGTAGTTTTTGTGGAAACCCAGGTGGGCACAAAACAAAAAAGGAAAAGAGATAAGGCCAAGTTGGACCAACCTGAGTTGAGCCTCATAACAAAGGGTGAATCACTAGAGCCCCTATCGGAGCCTTCCCAAATTCCTGAGAGAGCCACACCAAAGTCAAAATGTAGGCGACCCCTTTTTCCCATTAGTAAATCACTGACTTCTCTATCCGAGACCTCTGCTGAGGGCCGACGACAAAATTAGAGTATGGTTCAAGCCCAACGTCTGAGGCTGAGGGTAGAAGATCAGAGCACGTCCATATTTCGTTGTCTCATGATTTTCATGCACAACAGTTTGAGGTCTCCCTTGACAGAGCCCCCATGGCCACAACCGAAGAAAATATCCCTGTGGATATTGCATGAGACATGGAAACCTTATCTCTCATCTAGCCTTCAGTAAGCAGGAGTGTTACAAAGTCCAGTCAGCACCTTTCTTCGCCAATAGGATGCAGTGGGAAATCACATGAAAGCAATGCATCGTAGTAGTCAATGACACCTACTAGGGCGTTCACTTATGATGGAGAGGAAAATCTGAAGATCCAACTCATCAAGCTACAGAAGATGATTTCCAGGCATAGAGAACAGGCTAACAAGTATAAGGGTTTATTTCATTATGTCATGGAGGTAAATCATCATGTGAGAGATTCTAACCTAAGGCTATATGCTCATAATGATGACTTGAAGAGAAAGAAAAAGTAGCTACTGTGTTGGAAAGAAGCAAGGTATAGGCTTGTTAAAAAGTTGAATGCATAGGGGTTATCTCTCTGGTTCCAGAAGTGCTCCGCACTAATTAAACATGGGATAGAAGTAGTGATTAAGACTGTTGGTCTTTGACCACAGTCCCTTTTGTTTAACATAGTTTTCCTTCTTGGCAGATGTAATAGATGCATGAGGACATGCATCCAAATAGGCACGAGAGGATGTTGGTGCCCCATTTTGTCCCCACTTCCACTATTTTCCACCTCCATTCGTGTCCTTTTTGTAGTCCTATACCTACTCTCCTGCCATTTTTATTTCTCTAAAACTGTCAAAATCCTACTATGAGGTAAAGCATTTCATTGTGTCATTTTGTTGTTTATTAGTTAATTTTAAGCAAATTTGAGTTGTTACCAATGAACTAGCTAATCAATATGACCGAGTATGAATATTGCAGCAGCTGAGCTAGACAAGATTAGGGATGTGTTGGTCCGTGAACCATGTTCGACCATTTTTGTACTCAACGACCATTTCGGGATCTATACTTAACGATGTAAAGGATGGATAGGCCACATATTTCTAGATGAACGGGCCACCTATAGCTATGTTCAAACAAGTTCAAGTTTTGCCATTATAAGATTTTTACTATCCTCACTGAACTTAACTGGTACCAATATTGGGGTTAGTTATGCTAAATCGAATAGGTTGTTCCAGCAATCTAATATGGAAGATCGATTTAGTGAAGCTCTTAAATTTGCTACGTATGGTCCAGGTTTTTCTTAACTAAGTTGATGTGTATAAAGGTTGATCCGTAATAACTAGAAAGCTAGCCAACAAAAGAGATCCTATGATTTGTATCTTTGAAGTGTTATCTCCAGACATATTATTTTTAATTGGATGATGGGTATGACGGCTATGTATTGAGTTCCAATCGATTTGTTGATGGTTCCCCGTGAGTTCATGAATTAGATGTGTTAAACATTTTTGTTTCTTGTAAGTAAGTAAGCTCCCCAATTGTGGTCGGGCCCACAACTATCTGGGCTCAGCTGTATATCATTTCTTAGGAACATAGTTGTGTGATAGTTATAGTTGCTTCTCATTTATCTTTGGTTTATCAATTGTTTATATGTTGTGTGGAGACTTCTACTGAATTTGGAACGATTTTAGTGTGCTGGCCATTATATGCATTCTCAGATCCTTTACTTTAGCAATTTGAATGTGCGATTCTCATGTGCATTCTAGGGATTGGTGCTCCTACTTTTACAATAGAGTCATACTTTGTTCTCCAAAGCCACGAACAATATTTTCATGATTGTGCTCTTGTAGTTATATAAAAACTTGTTTTAATCACATTGTAAACTGAATATTTGTGGTTAGCTAGTCCATCCATTGAAAACGAAGAACAACCCTTGAATGTCGAAGTCGAGATAATTCATTGAGTAGTAAGGATTGATCTAGTGTGAGTTTAGTTGTGTGGATTTTAGTTGATTCTGAAGAAATCTCATTTTCTTATTTCTTTCTGTTATAAAATTGGTTGGTTTCTTTCCGAATTATTTTCATAAATGTCTGTGCCATAGGAGTATTTCTTTCCATATTTTATTTATCATAGTATATTGACTTATCATAGTTTGCTTTAGTCCAAATTGGTTCTTTCTATGCTAAATTATTTTCATGAGTGTGTGGTCCATAGAAATATTGCTTTCGAGATTGATTGATTAAGATAGTTTATCATAGTTTAATCTAGTTTTGTTTATCAAATAGATTCTTAGTTTATTAATAAAATTCGTAGATTTATTTTGAGTTCAAGTGAGCGATTTAGTTTTCAGTGCGATTTCTCTTACCTTGTTTTGAGTGCCTAAGTGCAGTTCTATAGCCTAGAGTCTAATACTATTGATTGAAAATGTATTTTCTAGCCTAAGCTAATTTCCATCAAATGCATGCTTGATTTGATTCTAAAGTTAGGTTGGAATCAACTGTGTGATTTAGCTTTTCATTGAGAAGACAAAGTGTTGGTTTGCTCAAATTTTAAATAGTTTTGCTTGAGTTTAGTTTGAGATTTATGCAACTGTAGGATACGTTATTGAGTATAGTTTTGTGTGCCTGATAGCAATTCAAAATTATTTTATTTGTTTCTAATTCTTGAGAGTAGAATTAAGGTTTGATATTTGAGGCTTGCTCTTACAGTTATATAGATTAAGTAATATGTATGCAGATTAGTGGAGTGTGAGAGATCAAGTTGCTTGGTTAAGTGTGTGAGAAAGAGTATTAAGATTAACTCCCAATATAAACTTCTTTTACCTGTTGTCAAGAGAATGGAATTAATGTGAAGATTTTCTCATTCTAGGGTTTTGAATTAAGGAAATTATTGAGTGCAAGATTGATTGCTTAGCTTAAAGTTGAATTACCATTGCAAGTAGATTAGATCTTTTAATTCGTTCAAGTGGAAATTGTAAGAGTAAAAAAGTAGGATTTTGGTTTTGAATGATCGAGTTATGTGTGGAGTTTGTTTGACTAGGAATTTGCTTTCATAGCCTATCATATTAGAATCTATGGTAAAGAATCAAATCGACATTTAAGTCTAGATTTTAGTACAGAGTATGTCAGGTTCATAGAGATTACAAAATCCTTAAGTTGAATTTGATTATTGATTCTTCTTGTGTTAGCAAGATGGATTGATTTCCTTTGAGTTGTGCATTTACAAGAATTTGTGTGTTTCATTACTTAGTTGATCATCATAAAGGAAACATTAAAGCTCTGACCAAGAACTAAATGTAGAAAGAGCAATACAACTCGTGCTTATGAGCCCAGATTGACATATAGATGTAGGAGAATTAATACACCTATTAAATCTCTCAATAGGTAGCTTGGTGGATCATATACTCACCATTTGTTTAACATGCCCAAATTTCACTGGTAACTAAATTATAAAATAAGTTTGTCTGCATTTATTGTACTCACCAATAAATATATCAACACACAGACAATGTGCTTACCACCTTAATTTGTTATGGTTACATTAATTTGTCCTTCTGCATATTATATAATTGTTACTCTAAGTTAAAATCCTTTCCGCGGACTCTTATTAATGAGTTTTCAAAGATGTGGGACTGTTCGCCTCATCTCTTCCTCTACAACGGTTACTAGGTACTAACCCATCATCTATGTTTTCCTTTCCAAACAAGGGTTCATCAACATTAAGTTTTCGAGTTTGTTGGGGTCTTATAAATGGTTCATTCAACCCCCTTAGCCCATCCCAATATAGTTAAGATAAAAATCTACTTAATAACTAGTTAGTTCATAATCATTCTTTCCTTTCCACAAAAAAATGAAATGAGTTATATAGTATGTAGTACAACATTTTAGAATTTACATATGTTTTCTCGGTAAGCCCAAACGTTATTACATGCACTGAATTTAGTACGTATCTCTTGTCCTGGTAAACCACGAACCACTGAACCAAGAAATGCTTCTCTAGACCTTGAGACTAGTCTGATTCACTACATCTTCTGTTGAGCCTACATCACGTCAAGGTTATTTTGTTATAGGATAGTTATGTAATGTTAGGCTTTCTAGGCAATCTGGTCACTGCCAAACTTAGCCACCACTATAAGCCTAGGATCTCAAGCTCTGGACCCAAAACCCTCACTGGTGTTTCCAACTCTAAGCTTATTTTCCCTTTTTGATGTTTTCTCTTCTCTTGCCTCTGTTTCATAATACCCTCTTGGATTTTCCTTGGAAGGTTTTATTTCTTCCCATGGAGGAGTTTGGTTGAGTAACTAGATCACTCTAACTGTCCAATTACACCTCGGTGAGCTTACTTTTTCATTGCTTATTAATCATGGTTCAAAAATTAAAACATTATATTATGAAATACAAGTTCAAAATATATTCACATATGTCTATTATTATCTTAGTCGAATCAGCCCAAAATTTTAAAATAATAGTTTCCGTTTTTTTATCTGTAGTAATTGGTAAATTAATTTCTAAGGCTTACTAGGGGTTCATTACATTCCCCCCCCCGAGTGGAACACTGCCCTCGGTGGATAAGCTACTTTCATAGCCTTCTAATCTTCCTAGGTGGTATCTTTTGAGGTGGAATGATGCCATTTCACTTTAACCTAGGGGATAACTCATTCCCCGTGCGGTTTGACCTACATTCAAAAGAATTCAAGGTCAATTTCATAATGCATTATTTAAGGAAAGCAAGAAACAATAAATTTTCTTTTGTTACACTAACTGAACATCTTGGCACTGTATTATGTCTCTAGGATCATGTACATATCTATTTGTCATTTTTTGTGATGTCGATGTTTTTTATCTGCTTTGGCAAGTATTTATGAATGATTCAATATATTTAGGGTTCATCGATGGTGCGAGTAGGCATACCTGGAACCTTTCTTCCGCAGCATGGTTGATTTATTATCCATCAAGCCAGTTGATGGTTTCGAGGGGAGTATGTATCTGTCCTGCTTTGAATAATATTGTTGAATATACTACTGTTATTAATTTGCTTTTCAAAGCAATATCTGTTGATATTGATTCGTTAATGGTTTATTTAGATTCACAACTGGTGGTATCTCAGCTGAATAACATTTATTGGGAACGAGATCCCTATTTGTATTACCAATTTTTTAGAGTGAAATTGTTGCAACAATCATTTGGTTATATCAAATTTGTTCACATTCCACGATCAGAAAATTCCTTAGCAGATTCTAATTCTAATCAAGTGTTTGATTCACATATAGATCATTCATCAAATTAAAAAACATAAAAAATAATCGAAATATCATATGTATATATGATCATCAAAAAATCGTCTATATATAGATAGAGTGTTTGTGTCCAAAATAATATACAAAAATTCGGGACAAAATGCCCTACAAAATTTGGGCTTATGCCCATCATCATGTTTAATCATAAAACAATTTGATCATCTATCTATCTAGCTCATGATGAGCAGCTATAAAATAAACAATGGCATTGGCCACACCCCGCACTAGTCGCACCTAGCCCCATGGTACTCCTATCATGCGACATTGCATCTCCTCTAGTAAGTTCTCTATGGCTATCAAGGGTACTTGGTGAATTAGTCTCACCAAGTTCCTCTGAAATGCATGGATAACCCTCTCAGCCTCAGGTACAGCCCCTTTGGTATTTGTTCCACGATGCCTATGTCAAGCAAATCCATTACTTCTCACTGGTCCCACATCTAAAAAATGATCAATATATTTTGTAAGTGTCTTGTCTCATCAAAAATATTTTTTATTTACTTATATTCAAAATCCAAAAAAATATTAAAAATTAAAAAATTAAAAAATCATTTATACCTATGGCACCACATGTTGCATCTGGTGGAAATACTAGATCCGAATCTCCCAAGAAATCCATTCTGGCATAGGGTAGTCGTCAACTACAATGACCTATTGATCCCACAAAAGGAAAGACCCATCTTAAAATGTGATCCTGGGGACCTCATTACCCCATAGGCATTTCATCACGTTATCCCATCTGCCCATCCGTGGATCCCTCGGGCTACTAATGGTCGATAATACCTTGGGTTGAAGCCTAGGTACTTTCTCAAATAAGAAAGAGCATAAGATAGTTCCATATCTGAAATTATTTGTCTGACCCTTCTATATGGAGGTGAGTTGGTTTTTCATGTTGGTCAGTAGAGGTGTGCACCAATCAAACATAGTAGTGAGACATTCCACTTCTAGGCTCATGGATACACGTGAAGCCTGATGTCAACAGAACCATTTACTCTGGCGATGGTAAATAGTAGGATTTTTAAGGATAAAAGCTCTACGTGATTTATTGGAATTTGACTTCCAACCTTTTCAGGATGACCAAGATAGTATATGTGGACATAGTCTTCTACACTGAGACTACCCCTCATCCTGCCCATAGAATGCACCATCTCTCCCCTTCGAGAAAGACCAGTAATGAAGTAAATATCTTCTATCTCGATCCTTAGGGGCATATGACCAATCATGAATGCACCATGCTCTACACTACAGTAATGAATCAACAACTCAATAAATCAAGTATTCACCTTTGTGTTTGGCATTTTAAAGAATTTTAACAAACCACAACCTCTTTAACCATCTAAGGAGTTTTGATCTTCCATCACTTGGTTATCAATGGCACTCTAACCCCTTTCATGCTAGGTAATTCTCATCCTACCGAAGAAAGATGTTTCAAATCATTAAATTCATGTTTAAATTCTTTTACTCGCACACATGTGGGTTCCCTTCTAACACAGTCACATGTAGGGCCCTCGTATATGCGGGTTACCTATATTCAACTCACATGTACGTAGAGTTGAAATTTTTAACATATTTTCCTGCAGTCAAAATTATGAAAAAAACATCTAAAAATTATAAAAAGCGATTAAAAGCATGATTAAATGGTTA
Organism: Pinus taeda; assembly: GCA_000404065.3. Lineage (NCBI taxonomy): Eukaryota > Viridiplantae > Streptophyta > Pinopsida > Pinales > Pinaceae > Pinus > Pinus taeda. The sequence continues at coordinate 9,522 of APFE030112288.1, forward strand.
CCTGGAAGTTTTGGAGCAATTTGAACAGCTGAATTTGATGGGGGAAGCTTGTTTGATTTTTTCTCCACAGCTCCTTGATCAAAACACAAATGACAAAATTGTGAGTCCATAAGTCCTTAAATAGGTTGAAAAATGAAAATTATGTTTTCAAAAGTTGATTTTATGTCAAGGACATTTTGACCTTTTGGCCTGGAGTGTCAAGAATGGATTATTTTTACAGGAAATGTTGGAGACTTCTTGGAGAATTCTCTTCTATCCCATGACCACAGACCCGTCATGGTAGATATCATTTTCTTACTAGCATATAGGTTAGGGAATACCACTCTCCACTGCATTGTTTATCCTAGCCTCCATATTGCGATATTTTTTCTATACGGTCCACCCCATCATATCATGATTCATAAACCATTTTCAATCACCGACTTTACAATCATGATGCGATGGTAGAGCCAACCTTTACATAGGCATATTAGTTAGATCCTTGCTAACATTTGTTGCCCATGCTACTACATTGAGTAGGCTCAGGAGTCCTCTTTAGTCCCACCATGACTTGTTTCTTGAAGACTAATTCTCGTTCTTCTGTGCTATTTTCTAGCCTTATATCCCAGAGGCTCCTTTGTGTTGAGTTGCACTACTGCATTGCATATTGACTATTTGCACCTTTTGGCCTTGAGCCAACTTCACTTGGACTTGTGTTTAAGCCACTTTTCGACCATGTCTTCTGCAAAATCAACCTTGCAATTACTTACCCTCTTCAACTTGATGCATCTTTTTACCCATGGAAAGAACATTCATTTGAGTGTCATTGACCAATTTTCACCACATTGCATTATGCATAGGAATATTCCCCTCCCAAGAACTAGAGCATCTTCTTTTTCAACACTCATTCTTTCGACTCTACTATAGCATTATTTTATTCTTTTTTAGGCTTCATGTAAAATAAAAATACAAAAAAAATATATATCCTAAAAAAGACTGGGAATGGGACATTATTTCCATATTTGATGGCAGCTAGAATCAGTGGTGGTGCCCTTGAACAAAGCACTAAAAAGTAAGTCTTTCCTCCATTGGGATGGGCTTTAGTTTGAACTAGGAGAGCCTTAACCTTGTCATTGAGTTAGTACTTCTCCAATTGGTTATCTCTTTCAATCATATGGAGAGTTTGCTTATCCCTCCTACATGACAAACTTATACAAAGTTATCATATGTTGCCATGTAGTCACAGTTGAGTCGTGCTTTTGTTCAAGGGAAGTAAACTTGAGTTGGCCTCTCTGTGGTGTCCCTTGACCAATTTTTCAGTCAACCATCCCTATTTGTCAACATCATGTTCGTTATCACATCAGATATATTGGTCCTTTGCTCGTGTCACTTTGAGAAGTTCTCAATTAACTTCTTGTTGGCTAGCCTTGCTCTTATTGACTATGAGAAATTGCTCTGAGGGAAGATCTCTATTTTCATAATTGATAGGTTACCTTGTGCTTAGCATTGATCAGTATCATGGGTCTTTGACAGATTGGTTTCCCTTGTGTTCGACATCAACTTTCATTATCACACATTTGGATTCGTGCAGTACCTTGGTTTCCATTTGACCCTATTGGTGGATTCCTCACGCCTATGTCATCTTTCATTATTGGTTGGTTCAAAGGGCTTCTATCATGCACTAATTACATCTTGTGTATTCTAGAAAAATTCTTCGGTTGGGTTACTACATCTTTGTTCATCTGATTCCTTCCACATTATTGGCCTACGGATTACACTTGCACGATATTGATGAAGGATGCCTTAATGCCTTCCTTCTAGCAGATCTTTTCCATCAACTTTAGCTCATTTCTCTGAGAAAGAGATGTAGAGTCCATTTGGAAATACCTTAGGGTTTGAAGTCATCAGTGGCAGATTCCTTCTCTATTTATAGTTGGAAAAAATCATTGTCTCATGATTGATAGATTCTTCCAAGTGTTCGACTACAACTCATTTATTCACACTTTTTAGATTATGTTGGGTACCTTGACTCTCATCATCATTTTTTATGGGTAGCCTCGCATTTGTTAATGGTATAGAACAATGAATGGTAATAAAATGATTTCTCACATGGTCTACTTCAGATCATTTATTCCCATTTTGTAGAAATGTACCACAACGATCGGTGAAGACCTTGGGTTTGCATCAACATGTCTTGGTTCACTTGTCTGTTTCTCATGTTTCTGCCAGTTGACACCATCCACCTTATATGTTACAGTTCCTTACAATGACATCCTATATGTTGTCACCCGAGTTGTAGTGTAGTAACATCTTTTCCACCATGTTGACCTGGTACTATTTGGATCAATTTATTGATTTTAGTGATCAACTTGATATTTTAGCATTATTGATTAGCTCTTTATCTGTGATATTCATACGTGTACTTTCTTTATTATGATCATATGATCCATTATGTATTTTTAGTTCCTTCATACTTGTGTGCATATTGCATCCACTTTTGCACTTGACATGCAGACATGCTTTACTATTTCTGAGCATGGGTATGCCCACCTTAGACAACATTTTCTTTCTGATCTCTTTCGCTTGCTTGGTAGGAATTTTGGTGAACTCCTCATCAGTCTTGGCATGATCCCTTCTACACACTTAATACATTTCAACCATAATGTACCCCTTCTGAGGTCATATATTAGGGGGAATCTATTATAGCACCATTTATGACTCTTGGTAGATCTGATGCTCTGATTATGGCCTAGGGAAACCCTTCCATCCATATCTGGTCCAAAATATAGAAAACAATGTTTCATTCCCTATCCACTACATTTATCTATGATAAAAGCATGTACATGCAGGTCAGCATATATCCAACCCATGTACATGTGTTAAAACGCTAAAAAAAAATCCTTAATTTCAGGTGGAGTTCATGGGTTTTGCATATTACTCACCTCCTATAGCCTGTGGCCCAACTATTTCCCAACTAAGAAAACTAATTTGGAGAAGTAAAAATAAACATTCTTGGGAAGGCCTTAAGGGAGAAGAGATGAGATATTGATACTATAGCGAGATTATACCTAACGAAATCCCTATTCCTCTTGCACTCCCCAAAGTTTCAGGAAACCCTTATTTCCTTGTTGAAGATATCCTTCATATTTCCTGAGATATCATTGTGTTGGTGATGGAGGAATATTGCTAAGGCAGGGAAAGGACAGATCTGGAGGATGATTCCTTTTGGAGCTGGAGAAGGACTTAGGTAGTATTTCTCCACCTTACTTGTAGCTTACTTCAATAAAGAAATCTTGTTTAGTTCTCAATATTAAACATGTTTATGCATTGATTTATGTTGTAATTCATTTATGAATCTTATATTGATGCATAATTGTTCATTCATTTATATGATCTAAAGTTAATATCATGAATATGATTTATGTTTCTGCTACTTTATATTTGTCATTTGAATCATTTTCAGGTTTCAAAGACATCAGGAGAAGTTGAGGGTTTGCACCCTGCGAGATCTACTCAAACGTAGGACCTCTGGGTATGGACACTCTCGCATAGTTCAGTAGATAAACATTTAGGTTGATTTCTTGAGCATTTCTTGTTGTTGTTTTCCATCCTCTCTATTGGGGTTTTCAATCGAAGACCCTAGGGTGACCTCACCCACAACAATTCTTGAGAAGAACTCAATTGCAGTAAGTATTCATCAACATTCCAGGGAGTTTAATGTGTGATGGTTGATCCTTAATGTCTACGAAGGATATTTTACTCACCCAGTGATGCATTTTTTTTAAATTTAACCAAGTCGAACGTTTATGTTGATAAGCAGCAAGTATGATTTTCCCCTGCTTCCCAACTATGAATAATATCTTTATACAATTAAATGCATTTTGATTTTTCTGGAATCAACTTCACCACAAGATGTGGTAGGCATGTGTAAACAAATGACATTGTTTTTGCATGGAAACAATGGTGGGAGTCGTCAACCAGGATATTAGATGCTCGTTAATAGTACAAATGTTCCAATCACATACATCTTGGCAGGAAATGAGACATTGTATGATGATCTAACTAGTGTTCTATTACTCTTACCTGCCATGCAATTTTTTTATGTCATCGTTCACGTAGTTGGTTTGGACAACCAAATTATGGTGTATACA
>APFE030112289.1:0-30657 GCA_000404065.3 Pinus taeda
TATATATATTATGTGAATTTGACATGCATGTAATTTACTATGTCTGAGTGTGGCAGCGAATAAGTAGTGTTGAAGGGTGATTTTGGGACTTGAGAGGATGTAGGATGGTGTGGATGAGTCCTAGGAGGTCTCAGGTGGCCTTTTGGAGGCTTTTCCCACACTCAGCCTTCAAAAGAAAGCCTAAAGGAAAATCTATGGGAGGACACAGGAAATCTACAGGAGGAAAATAGGGAATCTAAAGGAGGCCTACAGGAGGAGGCCGAGAGTAGTTTTCACTATATTGAGGGTGTGAGAGTGGGTGAAAAAGGTGGATGAAGGTTGGAATGAGGTGTTAGGGTGCCTAAGGTCTACCATGAATCACCAAGAGAGAAAAATATGATTGGGTTTTGTTATCACAAAATCTAACCCTAATAAGCTGCTCATCAAGTAGACTCTGAGTAACTATTTCAAACCAATATTTTGGTTGAGGCTTAGCCTCCTCAACCTGATAGGGATCTCTCACTAGGTTTAAGATTTTTGATTAATGATTACATGGCTAACTCTAGGAACCAAATGGACAAATGTATAACTGGTTAACTAGTTGAATCAAAGATTAGAAAACATCTATTGGGCTATGGAGTCAAGATAGTCTTCAACAAAACAACATGATCAACAAAACATGGAGGTCAAGGGACTTAGAGTTTGTTGGACACCTAATCCTCGATGGGTTAGTGTGGAAGCCGAATGGACAAAAGGAGTCCAAGATATCGTGGGATGTGAAACCCAATGGTCACAACATGTACTATAAATGTATATCATTTGTCAATAAAAAATTGTACTTGCATGTTTCATCTTTCATATTGTTCTTGCTCCCATGTGTATTTAACATGTTATCAGAGCGGACGATTGTTGGTGCTACTCCAATTTGAGCCACTTACTTTGTGGTCTCTATATATATGTTAGTTCTCCATTACCTGACCTCTGACTCTGCCTTATTCCCCTCAAACTTGAAATAACCTGCCTCTGCCAGCACTACACATCTGTCCATACTATCAATTTTTATAGCACTGTCATTTATTGTTTTACCGTTGAGGTCTAACGTTGCCACTACAGAGATACGACACCATCGATGAAGGTCCATCTCCTGGTTGAATGTGTTATGTTCGAAGTTTGAATGCATTATGGTTTGAAGTTGAATGCATTTGGTAACGCTTTCTAGTGGTATCATTGAATGGTATGCGTAACGTTGTCTAGTGGTATTATTGAATGGTATGTGTAACATTGTGTAGTGGTATTATTGAATGGTATCGACGTTCGTTTTATTGAATGTGTTATCTCAAAATCAGACCCTGGAAGGCTGTAGACCACGAAGACTTCAAGTAACTATTTCAAACCAATCCTTTGACTAAGGTTTAGCCTCCTTAGCCTGAGAGGGCTCTCTCAAAAGGGTTATTGATTTTGACTAAAAATAAGATGGCTAACTCTTGTGGAATAACATTAACAAATATGAAGGCTGGATAAACATTACATAAGTTTCCATTGGGCCTATGGAGTCAATCATACTTCAGTAAACAATAATACTGCCTTTACATAGAAGTCAGGGCACTTAGCATTTAGATGTTCAGAATACAACTCACATAAAACCACAGTTCATAAATGCATGCAGGAAATCAGAGCACAATCAGTGAATTCTGACTGATTACACATCTATGCAACTGTAAAAGACATTAAGGAAAAAACAAATCACACATTCTGAACATGGAAATCCTTCATGAATCCTGAGAAGAAAAGCAGAAAATTTATATTACTGAAAATGGGTTTTTACATAAGCCAAAACAGTCCTCTGTTATAAATTTTCCAACCCTCATTACATTGTTGTTTAAGCTATATATAGAATCCTTATTCTAACTAATTCGAGCTTCCTCCTCCAGCATGAGGGGAATTTGATAACTCGATCTCTATCTCTAATGACACCTATCAACTATTTAACTAACTATTAAATACAATAAAGTGCTGACTGGAATTTTAAAGAGTTCTAAATTAACTAAGACTCTAACTCCATTTTCCGTGCAATAATAGCTTCTTCTTGTTCTTTGACACCTGGTCCTCTTTCGATTTGGATAAGCTGGATGTTCAATACTCCATATTGACCTTGAACGCTGAATCTTTAACTGCCCCGTAGTATTAGGAGATGTCCCCTGTTTCTCGGCTTCTGTTTTCCTCAATTTGCTCAAATGTATAACAGCATGTTTCTAGCCTTTAATAACCCAAGATATGGGACACTGCCACGTTTTTGATGTGTTGTAGGCTGTATTGATGGACAGGTGTCTCTCTTTCAAAATTCCTATTCATAATACCAAACTGCTTGTCTGCGTTAAAATCATCACCTACAGCAGTTTCGTAGCGCGCTACGAAACTGCTGAATTATTTGAAACAGCTTGCTTTTTGACCCGAGACTTTTATCACCCAAACATTTGATTGCCAAAAACTCCCTTTGATTTTTCATATGTGTAGCAGGGATTTCCATGTCTTCAAAACAATAATACTAAGCAAATTTGACAAAAATTTGGAACAAAACCTTTCTTGAACAGAAAATTCATTTAGCAGGTAACTTGCCTAGCTGTGCCTTCAGGTCTCTAGCAGCTTTCTTCAGTTGGTTAATCTCATCTTCAGCTGCTTCTATTTGGCTCTTCATGGCTGCTATATAATCTCCTTGAGATGTGATGATTGTTCTGTTTGTTTCTTTTTGCCTAACTTTCTCAGTTTCCTCTGTTCTTGGCAGCGCTTCCTTTACTTGCTTCCTTGTAATAGGTCTTCTGGGTTTAAAAATAAATTCTTCCCCTAGCTCATCGAATTTAAGCCTTTTTTAGGCTTTAGACTTCTTGTTACCTTCTTGCGGTGACTGTGTCAAATCAATTTGAACTGGTTCAGACTTCTCGAATTCAATGGCCTGTAATAAATCATTCAAGCTTGCCTTAGACACTGGGCTCTCTTCAATAGCTATAGCTTTACCTTTTTCCTTATTTATTTGGCTTCTTGTTCTTACCCTTGAGGCTGCTTCAGATTTGCTTGTTTCAGGTACAGTCTTCTTACCCTGAGTTTTTTCCTTGGTTGATTGTTGAGGTTGTTCTTGAATGATTAGTGGCTTCACTGGTTTTCTTAGCTGTGACTTGGTTTGCTTTTTAGCTCTTACTTCCTTTTGAAGCTCAACTATGGTAAATTCTCTGGCTGGTTGTGGAGTAAGGCTAGTCTTGCTTTGGAATCCAGCCATGAAAATAAACGAATTCCAGTCTCTGCCTATCTTTTGGAGGCCATCTAAAACTAGCAACTTAATCAAACCATGATGAAATAATGAGGTTTCACAGTCCTCTTTCCTCAGCTGCACCTTATCACACATCTTACTCAAACTACGAAATAAATAAAAAGGAATGTCTATGGACACTTTCCCTGTGAAATGCAAGAGTAGTTTAAAATGGTAAGAATAGACCTTATTGTACCTTCCTTCACAGGTCAAATATTTTTGTATGCAGGTGAGAAGGAGAGCATAATGTTCCTTGACATAATTTATGGGCACTGCTTTTGTTAAGTCTTCATTTACATATGCCTCCTTTAAAAACTCCTTACAAGGATTCATATCAAATTTAAAATTTTTAAACCATTATTCCCGTCCTCTTGGGATCTCTGTTACAGCAGCTATTACTTCTGGGGAAACCTGTACTTCTAGCATGGCTATCTTTGAATTTAAACCAGTGAAGTTTAGCGCAAATTCCTTAGTTACCTGTGCATGTCCCCCTTGTAGCTTTTTGCAGAAATTCCAGCACCCGGCATCTTTGAATGCTTTCTTCACACCTTCATCCCTCAACGCTATGTCCAGGCCTTCAGGTTCATTCCTCTGACATTTACCGGATCTATGCTCTTTTCTCTCCATTTTTCCTTTGAGATCTTCACGTCCAAATTCTAACAGCTCCGGTCAGGATGGTGATTCAGCTCTTTTTTTTTTATTCAGCCTCGCTTGTAAACAGGCTCGCTTGAAATCAGCCTTGCTTGAAATTCAAATTGAAACGCTTCAATGCATAATCAGGCAGACTGATCACTCATGCAGCACTTACGACCATCATTAAGGTGTATGCACGGTAAAATCTCTCGGGAATGATATTTCGATGCATATCAACAGTCTGTTGGTGGAGTAGTTGCAAATGAACGTTCAAACATGATACAAGAGGTACGCAGACTGACATGAGTAGACAAGAATGATGACTCACCTACGGACTTGACATTTCGGGAAAGATTCGCTGCGAAATGCACGAATCCATGATTTCGCAGTGCTGTTAGTTATATTTCTTAATGATGCACTATGAAACTGCCTAATCATGACGCGCTGCGAAAATGCTAGACCATGATTGCGCTGCGAAATGGGCAAATGAGATTACGCTGCGAAATCACTGAAAGACACGGTGACTTGGATGAGACAAGACATGACTATGGAATAATGATGAGTGGAGGAAAACCAATAGGAGCGGAGTATGATTTAAGCTAAAAACCTTTAAAACTCTAAATCCTAAGTGAGACAAATAAAAATGAAACCAACTTTAACATAGACCTTTGTCATCAAACTAGGGCATGCAATTATATGCATCAAACTTTTAGTTGTAAGTGATAACATGAATCACCCTTCCGTTCCCCGCCGATGCGATATTGCGATCACATCGGAGAGGTTCATCACATCACCTTCAATATCAGCACCTCATCATGTCATGTCTATACCAGGGACCCACCGCAGGCTGACGTCATCCGCCGTACTGCTAACGTCAGCAGCCAGAAAATCAAAAATTCGCGCAGGAAGAGAAATCGCACTTTGGAGCTCCAAAACAAGAAACAAAGGCAATTTTCGATGCACAAAGATTGTTGAAAGCATGGATTGCGAAACTATTTGATGTGTTCCATTGGTCAAGGAATGATTACGGAATTCCTGTGCTTCTACATGATTCAATAAGTGTTTCTCGTCTCTGTTAATTTTCATGTTTTTACCACCATTCCGCTTTCTAAGTTGCAGGAAAAAAGAATAGCTTAAGATTTGTTTCACTACACCTTAAGTTCAATTCCTACACTTTTCTATGTTTTCATCAGAAATAGCTATGAGCATGTATACTTAAATGATCTTGTTTACGCTGTTTCTTTCACATATGAATGAATGTTTAGGAATTCTTAATTGCTCCTAGATCCCCATTCATCCATTTCTCCTTTTTTCCAGCATGATGAAATGATTCTCCTTTGCCTTTCATCCATGATTTTCATTCCATCCTTTTTGTAGATTGATAATTGTATCCTATGTGGCTATCCCACTCCATAATCCCCTTGTGACCAAGAAAACGCAATACCAAGCCTCAATCCATGACTCCACGCCCAATGGTTCGAAACTTATCACACCTTACTTTGCCTCTTTGCTTGAGAATCCTACCTTCCATCCAATCACAAACAAAACACCCTTGAGCCAATAGCTAGCCTAACATCATCAACAAAAGTTGAATCACTAAAGAGAGAGCCCTCTCTGATTGCAGGTGGGCTAGAACCTGCAATCCAAAGATTGGTTTGTGGTTACCTTGACCGTATCCCTATAAGGAGCCTAGGGACAACCTGAGTGATAACATAATGGCGACTCCATTGGGGACCTCCTCAAATAAATTCATTAAACCAGTCTACAGCCCTACAGAGGAAGAAACCAACTTGTGAAAGTCTCGGTCGACCTATGTTGTTGCAATTTTTAGAAAATTTCCCAAAAAATATATTAGAAGCTGGCTCCTAAGAAACAAACGCGTAATACACGATCAAATCCTAATCCAAGCAGCCCACCTGTTGTTGAAAATCCGAATTTAATTCCTAAGATCATTAGAAAACAAAAGCAAAAAGAATACCAAACTACTGCTAATCCTGAAACAGTTCAGCCAATCAGTGTACCAACCCTTGTCAAAGTTTTATTCCGGTCAACCCCGAATTCACTTGTCTCATTACCCCCTTCTCCAAGTAGCTCCTCTACACCTCTATCTCATATCCCTCCTACCACTACTACTCCTTTGACCCCGGCTATTCCTGTGATCCCCGGTGCTTTAGGTGCTCCGCTCATCCCTGTCATCATGGCTAGATATGCGCCATTACAATTACCTGCTAATCCCGTGACTATGCCTCAGGACTACCAATCGAAAATCACTTATTTTGATGGCACAACCTCCTACACCGCCCTACAACATACAAAGAAAATGCAGGATTATTTCGAGAGTTATGAGATTGATGATGAGAGTGTAAGAATGAAGATTTTTGTCCAAAGTTTGACCGGTGATGTCAGATTCTGGTTTAGGGCACTTCCACCAAATTCTATAGGAAACCCGGAAGCCTTATACCAGACATTCATTAACAGATGGAAGAAAAAGAAAGACCCCATGCACATACTGTCCGAGTATGATACCATCAAGAGAGGACCTGGGGAAGCTGTTCTGGATTACTGTGCCAGGTTTAACAATGTTTACAATGCAATACCACCAAATTTAAGACCTCCACCCGACCTCGCATTATACAAATTCCCGGATGGCTTTCATGCCGAGATGGCATATCAATTAAGGGAAAGAGCCCCTCAAAGCCTGGCAGAAATGCAAGATGCTGCAGTAAGTGTGGAAGAAAATCTAATCACTAAAAGAAACAGAACCAGAACCGAGAGAAGAACCACTTTCAAAGAAGAACCCTCCTCCTTCGAGCAGAAGCTAGATGCGGTCGTTAGTGGCATGCACAGGCTGGGAGACAGATTGGACAATGTTGAGAGGAAAACTTCATGGGAGGGTCAACAGCCCAATGCCACAAGGAACCCAAAATTCAAAAAAACTCAAAGCTCAAATGTAGGTAGGGCCAGTCCGGACCACGATATTAGGCCTCCTTTTCAAGAAAACTATGCGGATGCATCCACATCCGCTGAGCCCACAGACGGAACGCATATGAACCTAATAAATTCAGAAAACGAACAGCAAATCTTCCTTGCAGAAGAAGACTGACCATACCTTGATACAGAACAATTCCGCACCAAATCAGGAGAGTCCTTTGACTTTAAACAAGGATATGACACTGCTATATAGGAGGTACACAAGCAATACAAATTAAGAACAAGGACTGTTGATGTTCCCCCACCTAGTAGAACAAAAGATAGCAAACATCTCAACAAAACTAAAGGGAGGATCACCAAAATTCAACCATCTGACAACTCTATCCCAAACCCCCATCAGATTACCGTAGAGGATGTAACAGAGATATACTCTCCTATTGATCGCCCTGTGCCCCCCTCCCACCCAAGAGAAAATCTGAATAGCATCCCCGAACATCTCCCCAAAACAGAGACACCACAAACGGTCATACACCATGATACTGACATTCCTAAAGAGAAAATAGAAAGTATGCCTGAAAAGGAGAAAGTCACCATGGTCAATGCCAGGAACTCAACGGAAAAACCATTCAGTTTAGAAACAGATATTGGAAAACTCAAGATTTCCATTCCCCTCTCAGAACTGGCTAAGCATGATGTATATAGACAACAAATTCAAAGGTCGCTTCAATTGCCAGAAGTTAGGGATGATGTAAACGTTTTAGATGATACCCCTGAACTACTGTTCGGGCCAGAAGTTGACGGAAAAACAACATACGGACCTGTTCTACCTTTCTATGTCAGCCTGCACATACATGACAAAATACTGCACAATGCTATGTTTGAATCAGGCGCCTCACATAACCTCATGCCCAAAGCTGTAATGGAAAAGTTGAATCTCGATGTCACCAGGCCCTACAAAGATCTGTATTCTTTTGATTCAAGTCAGGTCAAATTTCTAGGCTTGATCAAAGACCTTTGTGTCTCCGTAGTCCAATTCCCCAATAAGACAATTCTAATGGACGTAGTAGTTGCTGACATTCCCACCAAGTATGGTATGCTTCTATCCAGATCGTGGGGAGAAAAATTGCAAGGATCCCTTCAACTCGACCTCTCTTATGCCACTATATCTGTCTTTGGGCAACCAAAGAGACTTTATAGAGAAACATTAATGAAGTATGTAGTAAGCAGTGAGGAAAAACCCCAAAATTTTCCAATATACTCAATCCATTCTGATATGGATTCCTTTATTTTATTTAATGATAACACCAACCCTCAAACCGATGACAAGCCATTATCTTTGGAGCAAGGAATGAATGTCAATGAGGAATCGGTTGCCAATACCCATGAAATTGGCTCAACAGCTAAGGCAACCAACAAGCAGCAAGAAGAAAATCCCGAAACAGAAGTTACCAGTCCACCCGTTCCCCATACAACTGAAACTCTCAAAACAAACCTCAAACGAGAAACCAAATGGTATTTGGAGTTTGATGGTTCAGTTAACAAGTTAGGAGCAGGGGCTGGAGTGTGGATTTACAATACTCATGAGAATCGCGCACAAGGCCATGCCTACAGACTCAATTTCAGATCTACAAACAATATGGCGGAGTATGAAGCTCTTCTCTTAGGTCTCAAGTTGCTCAAAACCCTGGGAGCTACTACCATCTCCATCCTAGGTGATTCAGACTTGATCATACAAAAGATAAAGGGTAACTTTGTCGCTAATGATAGCAGAATGAGAGCTTACAGAGCCGCTGTCAGCGAATTGCTTGGCGCCTTCAGTGAATTTGAGCTGGCCAAAATTGCACGACACCATAATATTCATGCCCATAGCCTAGCCACCTTCGCTAGCACATGTAAGCTTCCCTTTGAACCAAATCACCATTTCACTGCCGAAATAAAACACAGACCTTCGGTCCCTAACAATGTCAAGGATTGGCAGGTATTCCAAGATGATGCCCAGATTAACAATTTTTTGACACTGGAGGACGAATTCTCCAACACAAACATTGACATGGATGCGATAGCCGAATTACCACAGTTAGCAGAAGAGAAACACCTGACTCTAATAGCTGCAACAGCTAAACAAATCCTAAGCCCAACTATTTTTGATAGTACAAACATAGGGCAGCTGAAACAAATTTGTTCACAGAAGACAGCCAAGATAAAGGATGAGTTTATTGATCTGAAAGGAAATGTTCTGCCTACCGGCCTTACTCCATTGGAAGACATGTTTGATGACAACGATGTGGCCAAAAAACCAAAGATGGAACCTTTGAATGCTGCCATAGAAGAACACAACATAGGAACAACAGAACACCCCAAAATGATTAAATTATCCAAAAATCTGCCTCCAGACCAAAAACCGAAATATGTGGATTTGCTCAAAGAATTCCAAGATGTATTTGCCTGGAGTTATGAGGACTTAAATTCCTATGATACTTCAGTAATCCAACATACCATTCCCCTAAAACCAAATCAAAAGTCGTTCAAACAGAAGCTCAGAAGAATCAACCCCATGCTTCTCCCCTTGATTGAAAAAGAAATAAAAAGAATGTTTGAAGCAGGTATCATTGCGCCCATCAGATTCTCTGAATGGGTGTCTAATTTAGTTCCCACCAGAAAGAAAACAAGAGAGATAAGACTGTGTGTAGACTTGAGAAACTTAAACCAGGTCTCTCTAAAAGACCACTACCCATTGCCCAAAATGGATCATATCTTGCAAAGAGTAGTGGGTTCCTCTAGAATTTCTTTACTAGATGGATTTTCAGTATTTAACCAAATCCTTGTTTACCCAGATGACCAGGACAAAACAGATTTTACCACACCCTGGGGAATGTTCAAGTATGTTAAAATGCCTTTTGGGCTGAAAAACGCCGGTGCTACCTTTCAAAGGGCAATGGATATTGCGTTTGCCAAGGAGATACATGATTTCCTTATAGTATACCTTGCTGACTTGACCCCATTTTCCAAATCGGGTCAAGAGCACCTTAAGCATTTAAGGCAAATTTTCATGACATGTAGGAAATACGACATTTCCTTGAACCCTAAGAAGTCCCTGTTTGCCCTGGAGGAAGGCAAGCTTTTAGGGCATATAATATCAAAAGATGGGATCAGAATTGACCCGGAAAGGATTCAAGCTATCCTCCTGTTGTGCTTTGCAAACAACCTCCCATTTCATATTATTTTTATTCACAGCATCATTAAAATATGAAATGGGTCCCTTTAGAAATAAAATTGATATCAAAACTTTTACTTTCGAAAAACCCGATAATCAAAAGGAGCGCTTTACTTTACGCATAAACCTTTAAAAGCAATATTCATTTAATAGCAGAAATAAAGTGAATATATGGTTTTTGCGATAAAGCGATCGCAAGATCGCATATCGCAAAAAACATAAACAATACACCACATGTCATATGGCCTCCCCCCGATGCGATAAAGCCATCGGCGATATCGCAATCGACAATCCCCTTATGTGCACCACTAATACACCGCATGGTAAAGCCCCGATGTGATAAAGCTATCGGCGATGTCGCAATCGGCCCCGCTCCTCTATTTTTATAACATATGCACATATGCCTTTTCGCCGATGCGATTTCGCAATCGGAAATTGGCGATCCTCTTGTCTCATCCTTAATGCATATATGCCTTTTGCCAATGCGATATCGCAATCGGCGATCGGCGATATTCAAATCACTGTTAAAAACATTCATGCGCTCCCTTCTGATGCGATGCGATAAGGCACGGTTCTCAATGCAAAATCCGTTAAAGTGATTGGAGAGCCCAATTTATTGATAATTAAGGCATAATCACTCCCGCTCGGCCGCCCATACGCCCATTGCATGCTTTAAGAGATTTTCAACCAAATTTGGGAATAATGGGCATTTATAAGGTGGCAGGCCCTATACGGTTACTTAATGAATCCCTGTCCTGAGATCTGCCTATATATCGTCTCCGCGCCGTTTGATAAAAATAGAATATATTAACGTTCATCTTTTACATTTTGCTATCAACTCTGAGTTTTACTGTTATCTCTGTGTTATGCCGAATTCTCTTCTCTGTGCAGAATACAGTTCTACAAAAGGATTCAGACATGATGGGTAAAAAGTCCAAGAAGGTTGCAGGTGCTTCAAATCCACCAGCTGCAGGGCAATCGGCGCTAAATAGCAAAAAAGGCTTAATATCCGACACAACATGCGCAGGCCTAGCCAAGACAACTTGGCAAGGAACTTATGATTTGATAGAAGCCGAAAAACCAACACAGACAGCAGAAGAAGCTACCGCGGATTCACCTAAAAAGTCGGAATGTTCTCTTAAGGATTTGGCAAATTCCTTCCTCCATAGAATTGCAGCAAGGGAGTAAATTCTCCCGTATACTGATGTTGTCAAATGGGCAATTAAAGAAATCCCCATCACTGATAGAACTTTCATCACAAAGGATGGGAGAATTTTTGGGTCATTTAAGCCTAAAGATCTGAGGCAAATGTATCATTTGCCTAAGATGGAGAAGATATATAATAGCGCCTTTCTGAAACAATTTGCAAGCAAATACGAGATCGAGTCTGAACCTATCAAGGAATGGAGGCAGAATCCAAATAAACACAAACATGAAGCCTCCGGTAAGTACTCAGTCGACTCTTTGTGTTCTCCTTATTGCTATGCCGCTATAATGATGTGTAGATTGTGGGGTTTGCATGACTCAGCCGTTTTTACCATTGAAATGGTTCCTCTCATGGAAGTGACAGTAAACAACACTATTATGGATTGGGCCACTATTCTTTCAGATAAGATAGCATTAGCTGTTAGTGACTTTAGGAATAAAACTAGAGTCACTGAGAGGAAAATTCCCCCATTCTACTACAGTGCATATATCTTGGATAATTTTTGTTTTAATTCTGAATTCCCTATTCTTGGCTGGAGGTGGACCGTACAGGACCCCTCGCCCATTCATATTTATCATCGCAAGATGTGGAAAACATCTTATAAAAACCACATGTATCAGATTTGCAATGGTTTCATGGTTCCTGTATATTATGCAATTTTTGATAAGCCTATTCCGAGGATATCCTACCTAGCCTCTTTTGATTTGCCTGCGGTGGGTAGTTGGTTTGGAGAGGAATATTTCACTTATATTAGAGTCTTTGGCAGCCAAGCCAACCCTCATGTCCTTCCTTTATATGTCCCTGATAAACTGTTAGCAAGGGAGATTGCTTACCAAATTACAGTGGAAAGCACCACCTAGACTCTTAAAAAGGAGAAGAAAAGGGGCTGGCCTACTTTCCCCTTTAGATGTGGAGTCTTCACCCTGCATGATCTAAAACATGCAGAAAAAGAAGCGATGAAGATTCAAGCTTTAAATCTTGCTACACTTCCAAATAGGCCATTCGACCCAAAGCGAACGGCCTATGCTGCTTTGGAACATGCTAAATTAGCATTATTCGATCATAAAGAAGATATGTTCGATGATGTTTTCTCTGCAGCCGAATTGATATTTCAAGCCAAACAGCTCGCTAAGATGCGATACAACGATGAAAACTTAGCTGAGTTTAATAAACTCAGGGAGGAGAGGTTGCAAACTCTGCCTCTAGATTTATTAATCCCAACCAAAGCAGCATCATCAAGCGAGCCTAGCCAACAACAGACAAAGGAACCTCCTGATACAACAAAGACCAATAATAAAGAGTAGGAGGAGCAACAAAAGAAAGATCGAGAAGAGAAGTTGAAGAAAGAACAACAAGCGCGCTTAAGAAAAGAACAACAAGAGCGCTTAAGGAAAGGGCAGGAGGAGTGCCTAAGGAAAGAGCAAGAAGAGCGCTCAAAGAAAGAAGAGGAAGATAGGCAGCGCAAAGAGCACGAGGACAACCAACAAAGGGAGCAGGCAGAGATGCGGCAGAAGGAACAGGAGCAGCGAGAGAAGGAAAAACAAGAACAACTGCTAAAGGAGTCCCAGTCTAAACAAACCACCACCGATACTAACAAGGGTGCCATCACAGACCCTGAACTGCAAAAGGAATGGCAGCATTTCAGTACCATTATCGGTGGAGGAAAAGACTCACAGAATACTGACACTCCTAAAAGCAGTAGTGTACAGGATAAAACCTCATCTCAGGCTTTGAGCAGAACCAGCGGCCCACCAAAAACAAAGGATGTGGAAATAATTCCGAAAGGTCCTAGCGACCAAGTCACTCTACAAGTGGAAGATATTCCTCCTTTGAATGTCTTCTACAGCCCAAAGCATAGAGCCGTGGTAAAGCGATCGAGAAAGAGACAAAGGCTTGATCAACCTTCCATCTTTCCTGAACAAACAGTCATGGGCAATGTAGTGTGGAAGGAGAAACTGGATCCCTCCAATGATCTAACCAAACTGTCATAGTATGCTGGAGCTTATTCAGCTGCTACTATCGACAAGGCATCGGAGGTAAGTCTTTTATTAAAGACTAAAGATCAGGAAATTTCCACTTTGCAAAAAGAGTTGGCAGATATAAAACAAAGGGTAACACAAGCCGAGGCACAATTAGCAGAACAACAACAAATAAATAGCCAATTGGCTAAGCAATGGGAGGAGGAGAAATAGAACATCAATTAGGCAGCAATCCAGAAACAGAATGAGTTGAAGGAGGCTTCGGAGCAATTAAAAGTGGCGAATGAGCAATTATTAAAGACCAAGGATGAGCATATCGCCCAGATTACAGCGCAGCTGGATAATGTTAAAGGAGACTCGCAGATAATGGAATTTAGAAAAGAGGCAACGTTAATCAACAATGCACATATAGCACAAGTTAAACTGTTGGCTCAATACCTCTCTCAAGCGGAACCACTCTGCGAGTTAACTACAACTGTGAATGAGCAGGTAGAAAAGGCAAGAGATGGACTGAATCAAGCCGATGAAGCTATCATAGCACACCTTGAATGGCAAGATTCAAAGTCGGGAAAAGACTCCAATTTGCCAAGAATACTTGAGGTTCATAAGGACATATTATTCACAGAGTGGCATACACATGTATTGAAGGCAGAAAGGGCAGCTTCAAGGTGCAAATTGACTTCTAACAATTTGATTGATCTAGTTAATGATACACTCTACATAGCAAACATTGTTTCCCAGTGTACACCCAGAAAGGTAACTACAACAAATACATTGGAACAAACATGTTATCCAGAGTTAGAAAACAGAGGAAGGTTAATCGTCGGGGTTAACAGTTTAAGCATAGAAACATATTGGCATTTCCTTATCAAGCCTCATGAACAAAGAGCCGCCCTCAAATGCTTAACCGATGCCGTTCAATGTATGATCCCCAACATCCAAGATGCCACCTTTGCCGCCCAGCTCAGTTCACGGATCAACAAACCTCCTGAGATTGAGCCAATGCTTGCCATCAATCAACTGAGGTTCACAGATAAACAGCCGACAGAATGAGTCATCCTCCAGCTCCTCAGATCGCCAGGGGAAATAGCAACAAGAAATTATTGATATCAGAATAATTAGCATTTCTGTTTTGTAGATATTTAGATTAGTTTAGTATTTATAAACCCTTTCATGTCTTTAGAAAGGGTCGTAAAAATTCTGTAATAGACTTAACAGACTGAAGTTTGCACTATTGTGCTTCAACCTTTATTCTTTTATGAAACTCGGCCAGTTGCTTTCACTTTAATGGAGAAATTGCTTGATTCAATTGTGCACTATTGTCATTGATTGAGGAATGCTTATGTGTTAAAGGAAAAGCCATACATAGCGATTGATATTTGAGATCGGCCTACAACTCAAATGGTACTTTTATCTTTGTCTGAAGTCATTCTTTGTATATGAATTGTTATGTTATTATCTTGCTATCGTTAATTGTATGCATGCGCTATAACGGCTAATCTTGTTCATTCCACTATTGGATGTTTATATGATATGCCTTTACTTTCAATCATGTATATGTTAATGATATAGATGTGTAAAGTGTAGTAATATCGCTTTAAATCGCTGCACTTAACTATTTAAGCACAACAATCATAAATAATTCAATATCTATGTCTTAAGGATACAGACATCTATATGTTTATCTTTCAAATATAGAGCATTAAAAGCTACGCTTTAGAGCTTAAATAGATTCCCGGGATAGTTCCATTTATTTATATTTTGTTAAAAGTATTAGTCTTTCGCCTATCACTAGTGTTACTTATAAAACATTCACTCATCCCACTTTATCTATTTCTGGGAAACTGGTCCCATTATCCCCAGTCGGAGCCACTATACCAAACGGAAAAGAAGCTGTACTAAGGTCCGGACCGGGTGGTTTCCCCAATGTTGTTGTAGTGATTTTCGAGGCATCAACACCTCCAAATCCCTTACCCAAGAAACATAAAAGAATTGCAAGCATTCCTCGGAAAGATCAACTTCCTGAGAATATTTATCCCAAATCTAGCTGAGCTAGTAAGGCTATTGAGCAACATGCTAAAAAAGGACGCCAAGGTAAGATGGTCTCTTGAAGCCAAGTAGGCTTTCGAGAGTATAAAAACTGCCCTAACCCAAACACCCGTCCTTACCAGTCCTCAATTCGACAGGGATTTTATCTTTTTTTCCTTCGTATCTGAACACACTATAGCTGCTGTCCTTCTGCAGAAAGACGATCAGGGAAACGAGAAGCCAATTGCTTTCTTCAGCCGAGCTTTGAGAGATGCACCCTTGAAATTTCAGATTATGGAGAAGCAAGCCTACGCCCTGGTCAAAGCCATCAAGGATTTCAGAATTTACATCCTATAATCCCATGTGATTGCTTATGTCCCTAACGTTGTTGTAAAGGACATACTAACTCAAGAGGGATTGGAAGGCAAAAGAGGCAAATGGATTGCTAGCATCCTTGAATACGACATTGAGATAAAGCCCACCAAGCTCATAAAAGGACAAGGATTAGCCAAGCTAATGTCCGAAACAAACTTCCAAGCATTAGACATTAATCAACTGGACAATGAACCGAAGCTGGCGACTCCACAGATCAGTGAAACCTTCATGCAATCCCCTTGGTACGCTGATATTTGCTTTGTATTATTAAACCTGTGTGCTCCCCTAGGATTGTCCAGAACCAGGAAAAGATTTTTAAGGATGAAATCTTCAAAATTTTGTGTCATAGATGGTACTCTATTTTGGAAAAATCATGAAGGTATTTTGCTTAAATGTTTAACTATAGATGAAACTAACAGCACCATGAAAGAATTTCATGCAGGGGACTGTGGAGGACACTTATATTGGAAATCCACGGCAGACAAGATCCTACGGGCTGGTTATTACTGGCCCTCTTTATTTGCAGATGTAAAGAATTTTACTGCCTCATGCTATAAATGCCAAATCTTTGAAGGAAAAAGAAAGCTATTGCCCTTGCCCCTTAATCCCATTTCAACCGAGAAACCTTTTTTACAATGGGGTCTTGACTTCATTGGAGAAATCCATCCCTCTTCCTTAGGCCAACACAAATGGATTTTAATAGCCACCGATTATTTCACCAAGTGGATTGAAGTCATCCTGTGTAGGCAAGCCAATGACTCCACCATTATCCAATTCCTTGAGAGCAATATCCTTTCTAGATTTGGCTGCCCTAAGAAAATTATCACTGACAACGCTGCTGCTTTCAAGTCCAAAAAAATCATCAACTTTTGCCATAAATACCACATTACCCTAGGTCACTCCACAACTTATTACCCTCAAGGTAATGGCTTGGCCGAGTCTTCCAACAAAAGCCTCATCAATATCATAAAGAAGCTACTGGAGGAAAACCAAAAGAACTGGCACAAAAAGCTCACAAATGCTCTATGGGCAGACAGACTTTCCACCAAAAAATCCATTGGGATGAGCCCCTATGAACTTGTATATGGCATGGAAGCCAAGTTCCCTTTATCTCTGGGTATACCTACTATCAAATTGTTACAAGAAATTCAGGCTGAACCAAATGATATGCATAGAAGAGTTAATCAGACCATTCATCTTCAGCAAACCAGAGAACAAGTTTTCAACAGAGCTCAGATACTGTAGGAAAAACTCAAGAAGATGTTTGATAAGAAGACCAAAGCAGAGGATTTATGGGTAGGCAACAATGTTCTAAGGTGGGATTCATGAAGAGAAAACAAGGGAAAACACACAAAATTCGATTTTTTGTGGAAAGGTCCATACATTATCAGCACTGTGCAAGGCAATAACACCTATTTTCTCAAATCCCCAGATGGTAGCACAACTGAAGAAGGCCCGGTCAATGGCTGGATGTTGAAGCACTACAATGATCCTCCTGCTTGAAAAGAGCAGATAGTGGTTAAGTTGTACATAGTTGTATATATCAATATTTTGATTTTTGCAAGAGCCCATAATGCTGAAGCATGGAGAAGAAAGCAGGTGGTGCTTTACAGTTTAACAACAACAACTAAAGATGAAGGCATTCTGACCTGCTGTTCTTGGCTTCTCGCAAGGAGAAACCATCCCCAAGTGGAGCCACTGTTAGCCTCCTACTGCAGCAGGTTACTCATATTTCATGATTGGCATTTTTACAGGCCAAATATGTCATACTTTGCATGTTGCAATGTTCCATATTTGCTTAACAATCTCCAAGCGCAGAAGGCTACTCACAGTTCATTTAATTGCCTTCCAAATTTTTGAGAAGTTATCCTGGTATCACCAACTTTCAGTTAAAGGGAGGTCCAAATAGCTTAATCTTGGTCTCCCTAGGTTTAAATTTCCTGTTTTAGAATATAGAGAATGTAAATCTGTCCAAACAGCTTAATCTTTGCAGATTCTTAGATAGGTAGAGAAGCAGAGGAGCCTAACACTTTAATCTGGGCCCTCGGATGAAATAAGGGTAGTCTGTAGATAGGAAAGCATGAAAAGAAAAAGAGAATGATGGGTTTGCAAGTCTAAGTGCACCCAAATAAAAAGAAAAAAAAATGTTAGGTAAGTAGGCTGGGTAGGTAGTTTTGAGGTTGCCGAATCTTAATTGCTGATCAGTTCCAGATTTACAGACGTCATCTTTACTCAGGACATAATCAGCAGGCAGTTCTATGCGAGAAGCTCAAAAACAGGTATAACTAACTCCCTTTCTTCATTTTTCCCCCAATCATTAACTAACTTCCCTAAAAGAGGTCAAGATCTACTTGATACCTCTTAAGTTTCATCATTTTCATAGCAGTTGCTTGAGTAAAGATCTGCTTTACTCAAAGTCGTTCCATACTCTCTCTGAAGAATGGTTCTATCCCCTTGTAACAGCCTAAGCTCTCCTGAACTTAGCTCTTTCGTACCATCTCCATATTAACCACTAACATTATTATTTAGCTCCCTATATTTTCCCCATCCCCCTACTAAAACTATGTAAATAATCATCCCCTATGTAAATATCCCTCCCCCTGGTTGAAAAATAACCATAAGTACCCCTGGGGAATTGCTCAGTTTACTTGAAACTTAGAAGAACCCTTACCCTTCAAACCATCTTCCAAATACAATGCAAATCCCTCTAAGGTGATCGGACCCCTTCCGAAGCCTCAAACGCATTTCGCACCCACTTACTTCTTCTGATCGCAACAAACCCCTTATTGACTTCCTTAACACTCCGCAGGCCCTTGAAAGCCAGATCGCATCGCAAGATCGCAGTTTCCTCCCCATGCAAGTTTTGACCCATCCGTCGCCACCCGATGCGATATCGCGATATCGGCGATCGGCGGTCGCAAGCGCCAAATGTCCAATTGAACCACCCTTCCATTCCCCGCCGATGCGATATTGCGATCGCATAGGAGAGGTTCATTGCATCACCTTCAGTATTAGCACCTCGCCATGCCATGTTTGTACAAAGGACCCACCGTAGGCTGATGTTATCTACCGTACTGCTGATGTCAGGCTGACGTCAGCAGCCAGAAAATAAAAAATTTGCGTAGGAAGAGAAATCGCACTTCGGAGCTCCAGAACAAGAAACAGAGGCAGTTTTCGATACGCGATTAGCGCGAAGTGCTAATCACGCATCACTACGGGAAATAGGCCATTTCGAGGAATCTTGGGGGAATCTTTTGATTCCTTGGCCCATTCTGTGCCGAAAAGCCCGAAAATCGCCCGATCGTGCCAAATTGATCCGGTTTAAAGACAACAGAAGATCAATGATAGAGTTTAAAGTGTATCATATCAAATCATCAGGTATCAAGCGTGTCAAAGAGTATCAGTAGATGGTGGAAGCCATCAATGTAGCGGCAAAGAGTATCAGTGAAAATCTTAAGCAGCGGCCCAAAGCAGGAGAACATTTAATACCTTCCAGCTGAGTCACAAAAAGAGGGCGAAGCCACTCGAAGCCATCAAATCCTAATCATTGCATATTTAAATCGCACCAGAGCAGAACTACAGTTCCCAAAGCACAATCATTCCAGCAATACCACATCAAGCCTCCAAGGGCCACATTGTAGTATTTTATGATCCAGCTAGCCCTAGCGCAACCAAAAGGATTCACCTGCATTTAATTCCAGCAACACTTAGATTTCTGAAGAGTTTTTCTAGCAGACCTGTCTAGGTCAATTGTAATGAATTCCTTCCCGATATTTTGCTTATATATACCACCCTGGACAATGTAGTGAGGGGTTGGTTGGTTGTTAGTAGGTTGGTTAGTTTGCTTCCCAACATTGTCTCCGAGCAGAGACCTGCACTGTAACTGTCATATTTTCTATAATCAAAGATTACTGAAAGCATGGATTGCGAAACTACTTGATGTGTTCCATTGGTCAAGGAATCATTACGGAATTCTTGTGCTTCTACATGATTCAATAAGTGTTTCTCTCCTCTGTTAATTTTCATGTTTTTACCACCGTTCCGCTTTCTAAGTTGCAGGAAAAAAGAATAGCTTAAGATTTGTTTCACTACACCTTAAGTTCAATTCCTGCACTTTTCTATGTTTTCATCAGAAATAGCTATGAGCATGTATACTTAAATGATCTTGTTTACGCTGTTTCTTTCACATATGAATGAATGTTTAGGAATTCTTAACTGCTCCTAGTCCCCATTCATCCATTTCTCCTCTTTCGCATGATGAAATGATTCTGCCTTTGCCTTTCATCCCTGATTTTCCTTTCCATCCTTCAGTAGATTGATAATTGTATCCTTTGTGGCTATCCCGCTCCATAATCCCCTTGTGACCAAGAAAACGCAATAGCAAGCCTCAATCCATGACTCCACGCCCAATGGTTCGAAACTTATCACACCTTACTTTGCCTCTTTGCTCGAGAATCCTACCTTCCATCCAATCACAAACAAAACACCGTTGAGCCAATAGCTAGCCTAACATCATCAACAAAAGTTGAATCACTAAAGAGAGAGCCCTCTCTGATTGCAGGTGGGCTAGAACCTGCAATCCAAAGATTGGTTTGTGGTTACCTCGGTCGTATCCCTATAAGGAGCCTAAGGACAACCTGAGTGATAACACCACCAACTCTCCTTTTCCTAATTTGAGCTTTGATCTAGTGAGAATTCACAGCTAAACCAACACAAGCTTGTCTAACCTTAGAACCTACTGCTCTGATACCACTTGATCTGATATTCACCCTGTGAGTGACATCAGCTAAAGATTTATTTAACAAAAGGTATTACAGATTCATGTGTTGGTGTGTGTGTTCTGTGTCACTAAGCAACGAATCGATCAGATTTCCAATACAAAGACATTTAAGTGGAAGACAACAGAGAAATACAGTAAGCAACCAGAAAGACACAAGCTATTTTAATAAGGAGTTCACCCTATTCTCCAGGGCTACGTCTCTGGTCTAGCTTTCAGTGGTGGCCTTATTTTATTGAGTCTTTGAACAGAGAATTATAATGCAAGGACTCAAGATGAGTTCTCCTGAAGTATGTTTGCTTGGCAGGGTGATTTCTTGGATTTCCCAAGCCATTGAAGTACACAGACTCTTCTTTTTCCTACCAGCTCTGTGACCTTCTAGTCTACAGTGGAAAGAGCCAAATGTGATGCTTGATCTAGATAGATTCCTCTATGGGATGGCTTGAATCTCTCAAGCTCTGGTGCTCGATGCTGCCATTGGTTAGCTCGACCCTTTGTCAATCTCTGCTTTCGCTTAACTACCTCTTCTCTGGGTTCTGTCTCTCAGTGTTCAACTATTCCACTTTGTCCATTTTGTTTCGTTGTTCATTGCTTTTAGCCATTCGAACTCATGCTCGCTCGGTTCCTCTTCAGCCTCTGTCGATTCACCTTCTACAGCTGCGCTTGGAGTTCCCTATTTGGCATCAGTATGAACGCTTAGGGAGTGGCCATCTGTCCTCATTTGAATAGCACCAGCCTACTCGTCGGTTTGTTTCTTCAGTTACATCATGGATGTGTTCTTCCTCCACTGTGGTGGTCAAACGGATTCCAAATCCCTTTGGAATGTGGCTTAATTCCCTGTCGATTTTGCTTCCTCCATCGGGCGCAATCTCAGTTGTCTGATCTGGGCTCCTCTAGTTCCAACATCATACGCATGTCTCGCATAGTTGACTTGCTCGACCGAGAGCACATGATCAATGGAAGTTGTCTCTCTCCTCCACCACCATGTGTCGATCGTTGAGTGGGATCGCTCCGCTCTTCTCCAAAAGTTTACCATTTGAGGGTACCCCGATCAATACCACTGGTTTTCCAAAGCGCGGGTCCCGCCTTCATACGTTAGCACTTTTCATTCCTTCGCTCGCGGTTCTCTGGCTCCTAACGTGACCGAGTGCTTAACGCTCCTCCATTTTGGCCCTATTTTCCTAGGCATTAATCGTGCATTGAAAATCACCTCCTTTTCCTGATTCGGGGCTCCTAGGGGCTACTTTGACCTCCTGCATAGTCTCCATGGGCCTCAGTCAGTGCACTTTGACCGAGGTCCTCGTCATTCCACACTGGCTGCCATTGCCATTGGCTCGAGGTGTTTTTGATGTTGTTTTGGAATTTTTTAAAGATTTGTTTCGTCCCGATACAGTCATGGTTTTTTTGACAGTCTTTTATGGATCCAATTTAGATCACCTAATGTATGAAATGGTTTGTACTAGACCAGACATTGCACATGCAGTGGAAGTATTGAGTAGGTTTATGTCAAAACTAGAGAAGGAGCATTGGATATCAGTGAAGCAAGTGTTCAAGTATTTGAATGGCACTAGTGATTATGGTTTATACTACCAAGGAAGACCAGGATTGGACAAAGTTTTGGACACCCATGGCTTTGTTGTTGTAGACTGGGCTGGAGATCTAGATCAGAGAAGATCTACAAGTGGGTATGTGTTTAAACTATTTGGAGGTGAAGTCAGTTGGATGAGTAAAATATAGTTTGTAGTGGCAATTTCAATTATAGAGGCAGAATACATGGCAACCACTCATGCAAGAAAGGAAGTAGTTTGGTTGCAGAGATTATGTTAAATTATGGGGTTAGTACAACGCGCTATAAGGATAGACTATGACAACAAAAGTGCAATTTTCTTTGAAAAGAACCCTGCCTGTCATTGAAAGACAAAGCATATTGATGTTCAGTATCACTTTGTGAGGGATATGGTTGAGGACAAAAAGGTGTTTCTAGTAAAGGTGGACACTTTGAATAATATTGCAAATTCATTGACAAAGTCTATGAGCACTGAGAAGCTCTCTTGGTTTAGAGAAACAATGGCCATTGCACGGTAGGATCAATGAATAAGCTCTATTGTGGCCCCCTATGGAAAGAAAACAACAAGTGGGAGAATGTTGGGTGTGTGCTATATTCTTTCCATGACTACCCAATATTACTTGGGTGGACCTACCTATGGTTTTGTGCATGGATTTCACACATGGTTTTTGGCATGATGGTTTTCTGTCCATAGTATTTTGTATATCTGATCAAGGTAACTACATATATGTTCTAATACAAGGTTAATGGATTGGGGTTTATGGATGCTTTGACATTTGTATATATGTATTTTAAAATTGGAAGTAATATATTTTGAAAAATGAATGTTGTAGTCCCAGTTTTGGGATCTAGGGGAAAATCTCTATGCATATCTGTTTTATGTTTTATGCTCTAGCCATTGTTTATTTTCTTCTTTTAAGATTTCATTTGCAGGTAATTTCTTTATAGGTTTAAAACCTATAATCCATAGGAACCTTTTTAGCTAGGATGCATGAGGCATTTGTTTTCATATTTTGTATTTAAGGATGAATGCTACAAAGTGGAAATTGTGGTGTATTTTAGATTGACATAGGCATCCTATAGAGTAGGGAAGGAAAATTATGCTCAATCTCAAGGAAGGGGACAAGTTGTTGAGATTGGTAGCTTGGGAGGTAACCCAAACCCTAGGGTATGAGGTTGTGGAGAAATTTGACCCACATGGGCTTTGTGGGAAAGAGTACCCAGGTTGTGGGATTTTCACCCAGAGTTGTGGTTATGAATCCATGATGATTTTTGTTGATTAGACACTTGGATATTAAAGAGAACCCTTGGACGAGTAAGGGTCTACTTCAAGCACCGTGAGAAGTTTTATATTTTGTGAGATATTAATTTTTGTATCTTTGTGTGGGCTAGTTGTCCTATAAAATTAAGTTGATTTCACTTGAGGAGACCCTTTGGAAGGGTTGGATGTTAGCCTAAGAGAAGAATATAAAAGGATATCAGGAGGGGGCTCATTCTCACCATTCAAGTGCAATGAATAATAAGGTAGACATCTTATGAAGTGGTTTCAGAGCATCGGAGCTCAGCGAAGGAGAAAAAGTGACTATTATGGGAAATTTCAGTGACTGCTACGAGTTGAGTTTGGTGCAAGTGCAGACTGAGAAAAGGGAAGATATTCTGGAAAGTTTTGTGTGTAAAAGACCTCTATAATCAAGCTGTATACTTTTGTGATTTTGGCAAGAAGGATGAGCCTTAAAATTCATGTTTGAAGAGGTCTGAAATGCCTAAAAACATGCTAGAACTAGCCCTAAAAGCCATTGCATGAGAGGAGATTGAAGGAGGAACAATATTACAGCTAGAGGAGGGATTTGGAGAATATTGGTAGGGCTGAAGTGGACTAATAAGAGTTCCTAACAAGGCCAAGGTCCTATATGAGATGGATAGACCCAAAAAAGTATAAAAATGTATGTTGTTTTGTGTCTTCAAGTTGTTTTATTGCTAGTGGATAAGTCGTCCTAGTTTGGAAAAAATTGTTTCGAAATATTGTGGTTGTTTGGAGGGAAGAAAGTAGGTGCTCAATGTACCCTAAGAGTAGAGTTGAGAAGTAAATTAGGTCTTCTAGGAGAGGTAGTGGTTTGGAGGTCAAGCATTGACTCTTTGAAAGACAAAAGAAGGAAGCAAAGTGGACCAGACATTGAGCCTAAGTTTTCTTAAGAGAATGAAATTTTGTAGTGATAGAGGGAAACCCACCATTACCTAATTTTTTCTTCATTGGAGAAAAACATGAATACAATAATGGGAATAAGTCCCTAAGTGTCAAGGAGTAGCAGTGGGTAACCTAAGAGTTGTTCACATTTGGAGTTGTGAACAATTCACAAGAAGACCCTATGTGTTCAATTCAATGATGGACTTATGAGCAGCTAGAGAGAATATTAGTGAGCCATTTTAAGTGACCTAATGGAAAAGTATTCATTAATAGATTTATATTAGCGTTGCTATAGATTGGGAGTAGAAGGACCAACATATGTGTTTAGGGTATGACAAAGTGGACCTATGAAGTGAACTACATTAGCTATTAGGTCAGTTGTATCTTGTTTAGGGTAGATTGGTTTCCATAGTTGTCAACACCAAAACTAATTTTTTATTATTTTATTAGTGACTTTAGAAGGGCCACAATCCCTAGTTCGTGAGCCATATATAGTTGTATTACATTTTGTTAATATAAAGAAGTTGAGTTGTTGAAAAACTATAACAAATTCTCTATTTTTGCACTAGTTGATTTATTGTTGTGTTTGTTCTATTGTGCAAAGTAATTTTTTGTGAAATATGTCTTTCTTGTGTCATATATTTTAAGACCCTAACCTAGATTGTCTAGTGCAGTGAAAAAACAACATGGTTTCATAGCTACTCTGAAGGTCGAGTGAATCAGAGTGTGCACAACCACTAGAGAAATTTTGAGGTCTAAAATGGGCCTTAAAACAAAAATTTACAATAAAAAGCCAACTTTATAAGAACCAATAGGATTCAAGATGATGATATTAACCAGGGGAGCCGATTCACCATTTTTGGAGTAAAAAGGTTAAAAGATTAAAAAAAATTAATAGAAAACTAATATGTCAAATCATATTTTCAATTAATCTACCTATGGTTTTACTCAAATTTTGAGTGGGAGCACTCATTGGATGTTGAATTTAATTCTTCATCCAAAGAGTACCCATGTTGCATACTTTTGATGGACCCCACTACACGAAAAATAAGAAATACGTGAAAAACGTGATTGCACTAATGCTTTTTCATCTATTTCTCATTTTTTGTGTTGCAAGGTCCATCCAAAATATGAAACATGGGTACTCCTTAGATGAGGAATTAAATTATGCATTCAATGAGTTATCCCACTCGAAATTTGAGTAAATATGTAGGGAGATAAATTGAAAATGCGAGTTGAAGAAGTAGTTTTTCCTTTTCTCCCACTAAAACTTTTATGATTTAATCTAACATTATTTTATTATTTCCACTATTATTTTATAATATTCCTTAGGAGGACCATTTATACCTAGATATTTCTCTGATGAGATTACATGTCAAGGGGGAGTTGTGTTAGAAAATTATATATTACAGAGCAATGGAACACATAAAATATTGCAGAAATATAAACACAGAAAACGCACAAAACAAGAGAGACACAGATATACGTGGTTCACCCAGTTTGGGCTACGTCCACCTCGAATAGCCAGTCCTTCCTTTCTATTATCCAGCAAAATGAAGAGATACAACCTACAGCAAAGCCGCTGTAATATCCTTGTTTTCTCTCACAGTCTCACCTCTCTGTTTCCCGCTCACACAGAATACACATCTATCTCACAGCCTCAAATACAATGCCCTCATACAAAGAGAGGGGTTGCCTTCTAGGGCAAAAAACCCTAAACTAAACATAAGGTCTACCGTCAGATCATCCGCCTAATGAACGACTTAGATTGACTAGAAATTACTATACTTTTACAAGGCAAATTTACATCTGTTTTTAGCTTCGGGGGTGCTGCCCCCGAGCTCCCACCGGGGGACCGCTGGCCCCCGGACCCCCCAACCGGGGGGGACAAGTCCACCCCGCGCCCCCCCGCGTGGAGGGGTGTACAAAACTTCCTGGGGTATACATCTGGCTGAAACAAAGACCTCTGAACAATCATGCTCCACACACAACAAGTTGGTTACATTTTTGTTAAGGGACTCACAATAATGTTGAAGTTGTCAGTTGGTTCATGATATGAGGATAGGTTGGAAGGGTTGTCCAAATATAGTCCTTGGAAGGAAAGGATAAAGTTGGTTCTAATGGTGAATAGGATATAGGACTTTTTTAAGAAATATATCATGAAACTTACTAACCCTAAGGATCTGGAAGTGTATGAAGAGATGGGTACACAAACCAAGTTGATCATACTAGATTGAGGGTGAAGGAGTGAATTTGTATCTAATGATATTATCTCAGGTTCGAGATGATCATGCAACCACCAGTTACACTATTACACATTTTGAGATGTTGAGGTTTGATTTGAAGGGGTTTACCGATGAATGGAAGTTTTTCATAAAAGGGAACACTTCCATAGAGAAGCCACCATACTTGAATAGGATGTGGGATGACTCCATTCAGGAAGAATTGAGAGATGAGGATCTTCATCCGAAAAAGAAGGCTTCTGATGATGACATTGATCTTGTAGCAAATATTAATGGTAAGGAAAAGAAGGACTTGAGTAAGTCGAAGTTTTTCAAATGTGGCAAGTGATGAGCCTCGGTACTGCAGCAAGAATGCCGCAACTCCCAATGCTACCAACTTTAATTATCAACCTGGGGTTCATACAAACTCAAGAGGTATCAGTACTATATGTGCAACATATAATGTGTCATTCCTTTGCTGTCATGATGTAATGGAGTGCATGTACTGAAGTCAAATCTTAAAATAATTATAGAAAATGAAATGTTCGAAATGGAACCTTAACCTATTGCAAGAAAGAAAGTACAAGGAAAGAAACTTATTCTAATTGCATAAAGATCTTGAACTAAATGTAAACGAAACCTAGCTTAACCCTATTTATCACATGTGATGATTTAAACTAACTGAGCATGAAATATGATTTAGAGATTACTAACTGCTGTGTGCATGTGTAAATATAAAAGAACCCATTTTTTAAATATTTTTTCTTTATACATGCAGATGCAAATTTTTCCTTGATCTTTGGCAGGGGAGACAGGTGTGGAGTAGGAGGGGTACAATTATTTTGATAGCTTGGAGGTTAAGTAGAGGTCCAATCCTAGCTTCAATAATGATTTTTCTCAATTTGGGCTCAAAACAAGATTTCCTACAGGATGCTACAAAATTTCTTATAAGATGTTATAGGATTTCCTACAGGATCCCCTTATTTACTATAGGATGTTACAGATTCACTATACAAAATTATAATTCCTCGGATGACCAAGAAAACCAAATCCAAATTGGATGGGAGAAATTTTTTTATTGACTAGGATGTCTTATGTCCCCATTCTAGGTGGAATCACTCAAAAATACCTCTCTTAACCCATGCTAAAAAATAGAAAAACATTACTAGTCGAAAATCTAAAAATTCGAGAACTAGTGAGCTAGTAAATCTAACAAATGCCTAACCTAATCAAGTGCAAATGCAGTGGGGTAATTTTTTTTATGAACAATATTTTTTTTTTTATCTGATTCAAGTTGAACCAACTCGATTGAAGCTCGTTAGCATGCTCTAAAAAATAGCCGAAATCTACTGTTCTTTGCCACAAAGGAGTTCCAGAAATCTAGATTTGGGAATGAGAAAGCTAATCCAAGTAGCTCAATTATTAATATGACCTTCCAAATGCTTTCCAAGGATGAAATTATCCTTGTGATCCTACAAAATAACTTACATTAACCATTTAACTCAATCCTACAATAAGAAATCATTAATACTAAATGCAAAAGTAGAAAGAAATAAAAACAAGAGATGCATGTGAATAAGAAGTAAAAATAAGGAAAGAAAATGATACAAAAGGGATATAAGGCTCCTAGGATGACCAAGCCCAAGGAAAATCAAATATCTATGGAGGAGAACAATATTTATAAGCTGAACATGACACCAATCTTCATTATTTCCATCAATACAATTACATCTCTGCAAGAAAATACAATGGAGCAGCAGAAATAAGAGTTCTCTCCACAAGAACACTAATGAAAATCTATCCC
Source organism: Pinus taeda (assembly GCA_000404065.3). Lineage (NCBI taxonomy): Eukaryota > Viridiplantae > Streptophyta > Pinopsida > Pinales > Pinaceae > Pinus > Pinus taeda. The sequence goes on from APFE030112289.1 coordinate 28,203, forward strand.
TAGAGGGAATTCGACTTGGTACTTATTAAAAATAATTAGGAACCATTCACCATGAATGGAGGAAGCTTTCCCCACCAAAATCCCTTTATAAATGGATCTAGTCCCCAATACTAGGAATCTGCATTAAAAGGCAGGGAACACATTCCTAGATTTTCTCAATCATTAGAGTTCCACATTCTATGCAATGATTCCATAGTATTTTTTTGATTTGTTATTTATTATTGATCCTCCTGTAGTAGGGAGAAAGTCCCTAAATTATCACCTCCTCTAAATCTTCATAATCTACCCAATATTCTCATAATATTCCACAAAAATAAATAATATTAGGCACAAATTTGCAATGATTCATAAACCTTCCTAATGAATATGTTAAAGTTAAAAATACATTACCTAATGCAAGAAGAGAGGTTTAATATGTTGAAGGATTGTTATATGGACCTTAACTTATAGGCATGGGCCTTAATTTATGTCTAATTTAGAGGCCCATCATACCCCCTGCTGAAAGTGTTGCTCATCCTCTTGGCAACCTAGAGACCTCATTGTGCCTCATCCATGGCCCTGGTGGCCTATCTCTTGTGCATTAAGAATCTTGGCTGTAACTTCTGCAAGGACATGAGCAAAAACATATTTTTGCAAAGAAAAATCAATGTTTCTTGAGACCATTAGCTTGCTTTCTTTCCCTTATTCAAGATGGGTTCTTGAATATTTTTCAGTTTAGCAAGGTCTTCCATGTCCTTATTAGCCTTATGCTACCTTTTTCCACCATTTGGACACCTCTAAAACCTTCAAACTAGCTTTAGTTTAGAACTAGCACATCCTGTAGTAATTCCTGTCAAAGCTACAAGAAACCTACAAGAAATCCTATTCAAAATACAAGAAACCATTTTTTAGCATAAATGATATTTTGAGCCTAGGAAAGGTCCTCAACGTGACTCCGATGCCTTTTTCCATTTTTAGGCCTTGGAAGAAAGCTAGAAAGAGATTGGAGACCTCTTGGAAAACATATTTTCAGCACTATAGTTTGAGTTTTGTTTTGATGGTGAATGCCTCATTTCCTTTTGTTGCCTTCTTCTTCTCTCTTGTGGCCAAGATGACTACCTAATGGCCTTAGAGTTCTTTGTTTTGATTAGGTCTCTCTTAAGCCCTACCATCTTCAAGTTTAGAATAATTTGTTCATTTCTTCCTTCTTGTAGCAACATTCTGCCTTCCCGTAGTAGTCATTCCTCCTCTTGCAGGGTCTTCTAATTGGATGGGAGTGATGAGAAATGATGAAGAGGGATTAGATGATGATGCTAGGGCTTGTAGGTTTGTCAAAATGGAGAGGATGCTCTATTCTTTTTTTCAAGAATGAAATGAGATGGATGAATGATGAATAGATAGTGAATATGAAGTGGATGGAGGGCTTGGAGTGTTGTAGTGACTTGGCCTTTGCAAAAATTTCTTCTTTTAATTGTTGTCCGCATTCCTTCAAATCATCACCCTTCATAATTTAACTATTCAACATTGCATGAGTGAAGGAGTGAGTTGCAATCAACTAATTGAAGGAAGTTGAGACTGCTGACCCATCCTTAGTGTTATGAAACCAGCTCAAGAAAAGATAGAAAAGATAGATCAACGCCTTAGAATTCAGCCTCTTCGAGGGGGCAACCTCCTTTACATTACATAAATGAACAATTCTTGGATGATTCAAATGATAAAACCTCCTTTCTATATATAGGAGTCTAAGGAGTCACAAATATAACCTAGCCGACCTAACAATAATAATATAAAAGCCACAAAAATAACAATAGAGGGGTCCTATGGGGCCCAGTAATAACAATATGGGAACAATAGTGGCACAACAATATTAATAAGGGGTACAACTACAATAGCAATGGGGTAATCACTAGTATTATAGGGACCCAACATGCCCCTCTCCTTCAAAAAATTGTTGTCCTCAATGCTTGAGTAGTTCCGGATACTTCTGTATAAAATTCTCATCGTCCCATATGGAATCTTCAGTAGATAAGTACTTCCACTTGATAAGATACTCTGAAATTGATCTATTTCGTAACTGTTGAGTTCTTGTTTCTGTGACTGCTTCTGGTTCCAATATGATTTTTCCTTCCTCATCAAGTTCTGGCAATATTGATTGAATTGGGAGCTTATCACCTATAACCTTCTTTAAACATCAAACATGGAAAACTGGGTGCAATCGAGAAGCTGCATGAAGCTCTAATTTGTATGCCATAGTACCAATCTTTTGCAACACCTTGTATGGACCATAATACTTTGGTGATAATTTATTATCCTTCTTAGCTTGCTTGAGGGACATTTTCTTATATGGTTGTAGCCTTAGGAATTCCCAATCACCTACATCAAAACTTCTTTCACTGTGATGTTGATCTGCCTGTTGTTTCATTCTATTTTGTGCCAACACGAGGTTATCCTTTAAGAGTTGGAGGGCTTGTTGTTG